>QEOT01006602.1:4868-43994 GCA_003123785.1 Pterocarya stenoptera
AGCTGTTGTTGACAACTTTGAATGGGCTTGTGCATGTGCTTATGCTCCTGATATTGATCATGATATGACTATTCATTCAAGTCTGAAGTAGTGATACCTGATGAAGCACATGTACTTGCAAGCCGTGGCAGCAGAATATGAGGGTCTCTCACATCCATGCAATTGAACAAAAGAATCTGCAATGAGTTATAAATGCAGTATGTGAGGAGCCAATTAAATCCATCATACTCTACATAGAAATGGGCAAAAGTGTCTATCAAGAAATATGTAAGCTGGATCACCGTAAGCTGTCCAAAGACACCTCAAAACATGAACCCTGAAACTAAGTCTGGCTGTTTATTATGGGTTTTACCTGCTTTAATGATTTTTCAGACTCCTCCATGCTCCTGATTTCATGTTGGATGTTACCATTCCCCCAGGCTTCCTCCAAATTTCTATCCTTAAATGAAGAAGATAATTTCTTGTTTTCATTCACAGCACTAGAGAACCACTTGGCACAAACTTCCATGCTCTCGGGACTATGAGCACCATCCAAGTAGAAAATCAGGTCTCCACAAGAAGTTTCAGACAGTTTTAATGAATCACTGGATTTGGAGCGAGTGTCATAAAAAGTCTGAGCCCTTCCAGAAATTTGTGCGGTTGAAAGACCTCTTAGAAAAGCCTCAGGCAAATCTGCTTCCTGGGTATCCTGATTTTGTAATCCACAAAGTTGAGACAGTAAAATGTGGGAGAAAAGAAAATACAGTACAATAGAAAAAGAAATTAAAAAAGAACAAAAATGCCATTCTTAACCCCCAGTGTACCAATGTAAAAAGAAAAAAAAAATTATTGTTTCAAGTGTAACTAAAACAGTAACAGCAAAAGGTTACATGTTCATTCTGTTTTTCTTCCTCTGTAAGATAATACAATTCACCGAACAATATCAAACCCGTCACTTCACCCTCCACTTGTTGTGAGTAAATGATATTCTATTGTGCCCAAAGGCCATTGGTTTACATGAAATAGTTGACACCATAAATATCCTTTTTGTGCTCTTATGAAACCAAGGTGCTTGGCTCCAGCCCACTCAGAAGAAAAATACTCTCTCCCCAAATCAACCCCCCCCCCCCCAAAAAAATATGGGTACATTTTCATCGTATATTAACAAATTCTATAACATTCTACCACCCTCTCATAATGAAAACCAAGATTCTGTGAATTTACAAGCCTGTAGAGATATTGATATATCGTTTGCATGTAAGGAAAAATTGCAGTGGCATAAGAATTTCAACCTACATTTTGGAATGTCTTTTCCCAATTCCCTGTTCTTTGAAGCCAACATTTACAAAGGGAAACTGCGAGACCAGCATTAATGAACTGATGATCACCAGACAAGCCAAGCTTCAAACCATCCAACTTTTTGTTATCAAGAGGTGCCACTACTTTCAATGGGACCTGCAATTTATAATTAATAATCAATCATTTATATCACTATCAATTTACCAGTCCATGTATGAGTGTGGGTTGTGTGTTCATGCAGGCCTGTGTGTTTGAGTGTGTATATAAATTACAGTAGTCCTGCTAAGATTGTTTGAACCCATATCTAATTGCAGTTGCATCTGAAAGAATTCTTTTTTTTTTTAATTGGCACCAAGGAAAAGTCTCTACCAATCCCTAGGGTGCACATGCGCTCGGCAAGGAGTTTCCCTCAAGTGCACATCGGGTAATTCAAGCATGTGTATGAATTAAACCTAGACTAATTGTTTTATTATTTTTAGTATATTTCAGAATAATGAGAGTAAAAAAATGTATGATGATGGTAGTCACTTCTCCGGATTGGCAGGATTTTCAGTAATCTTGCTTCTTGAATCTATCCTCGCAAAAAATTCCAGATTATATAAGGACAGAGCTGTTAGATAACTAGACTTGTTCAAGGATCAGACTAAATAGAACATACCTTTAGCCGCCTTCTTTTTGCTAGAAAGAAACTATAATGAAGTTGGAAAAGATCTGGATAACTCAATATATACAGGCTCCGGAAATTATCGTATTTTAATTCAATTATGATAAATAAATATTTTAATTTTTATCAGAGTGACTGTATGCACAGTGAATTTATAAATACAATTGTGAATTTATCACTTGCATATTAAAGAACACAATCAGAGTCAAAGTCATGAAATTACAGATAAACAAGTGGACTAAATATGCTAAAACTGGATATGATTCAGAAATTGATTCAATCTGCTGCTAGTAAGAGTCTAAGAGATAGTTCTTTGGTCTAGATTGAAAACAACTCAAGAACCATATATCCATAGCTAATGTGTTCGCCTATAAAAATAACAAGCAGGTCATGTCTAGGCAAGCAAAAGTAATTTCACCAACACATTGCTACAAAAGAAGGCAGTTGAAATGAAAAGGACATAATTGTAAACCTTTAACGTGATTACCTTCAGTTCATGCGCTCTCTCCAGAATAACGTCCATTGCTTCAGAAAGTTGGTGCACCGTGAATGCAGGAATTTGAGGCTTCAGGAGCAGGGAAGACATTAAACCAATTCAGAAAATGCCACTTTGAATAATCAAAACATATATATAGCAATAAACAATCCATTATATTAAAGAAAACCAGATACTTTATAGTCTGAGTTGCTAAAAGGAGTTCAATACCTTGAAAATTCCAGCCTTGTGAGAAGCGATCTCCCCAAGGGTATTTCCTGCATATTGTACAGTCATTATCAAACTTTGGCCACCAGATACAATTATTTCTTCTCATTGACTAACTTCAACTGTGCATAATTTGCAATAACAGTCGAACAGAATATAAAAAAACAAATGCATCACAAACAAATCAATCGAATAGAAAGGTTTAAGCTTCCCATGTATTGGACATTGAGAGAGAACTGTATCAATAGAAAACGGAAAGCAGCAAACTTGTTGAGTTAGAAAGCACGCACCCAAGGTCTCTGTATGATCCATCCCCAGAGAAGTAATACCACAGACAACAGGCTTTTTTATCTGCATGGTTTATCACCAATCTTCAGAACTACCATATTTGTTTACGCTTGAAACATTTTCAAATAAATGCTAAAGCAAAGATTCAAGATTTTATTTATTATAATGTTCTTGGATTTCTGAAACTAATAAATGATAGTCTTTTAAAAAGGTAAAGTTAGAGCTTTGAAAAGATTGAAAAATTGAATCGGGGAGTCAGGGTAATTGTACAAATAGATATATACCAATTTTTTCCCTAACAAAAAAAAGTATACCACATTTGTTGAGTCCGTAGTTCCCCCAAGACCAACTTCAATGATAGCAACATCAACCTACAGACAGGAACCATTCTCAGTGACAAAGTTATCTTCAAACACAATAATTCATGCAGTACTTAAGTCAGAAGCAACTGTTGATCATTACAAATTGCTTAAACTTAAAAAAAAAAAAAAAAAAAAAAATTGCTTAAGATGATAGGTAATCAAATTATGGAAACAGTTGGGATTTTTTTTTTTGGAGATTGGATGCAGTTACTAATTCATGATCTAGCATGTACAGAACAGAGGCATATGTAAACATATTGGCACACAGGTTGAAGGCCTTAAAAATATGCAAAATAATTCAAGAACGCCAGGATCATGTCAGTTAGGGTACAGGATACTTATCATTTGCTCTTCACTTATTAAGGTACAGGATGGGATTTGGCATAACAAAAGCACAGGACTGATAGAGATATAAGATGCTTATCTTTAAAAAGCACGTAAGTTTCAAAGAATACACTAACTAATAAAGGCAGCAGATATATACATATTAAGAAACGTTTGTGTATGTGTCTATTTGTGTGTGTGTGTGTGTGTGTGTGGAGAGAGAGAGAGAGAGAGAGAGAGAGAGAGAGAGATCCTTGGAGATCTCTACGATTACTACTGGGTGAAGCACCAACCCAGCGGCAAGATCACCATACAATCTTCATCATAGTAGTTCAACTGTTAGTCAAACCAGCAAGCTTCACTGATGAAATATATACTCTGGATGATCTATCACTCATATAGTCTGCTAAAGCAACTCATGTTGTGCAATTTGCTAGGTCACATAGGAAACATTATTAAAGATAGACATAGAAAAAGTTACAAAAACACACATTGCATCTAGTAGCCAGTTGCAAATTTGAAGGAAAGAAATGGCTAAGCTCCAATGGGAACCAAAGGATATAAGACCAACCTTTTCACAAATAAATATCTTGAAAGCCAAAATCGTGAGGAACTGAAATAACGGGGGCATTGGCAGGTGCTCTGTAACATTTTCCTGCAGAATAAAAAGTGCCATTTAGGAGTTTTGATTTTGAACTGGAAAGAGGAATCACTCACGAGTTGCAATACATTGGCAACAAGTAAAACAATAAGTAATAATGTACAATGCATCAAACTGTGAGTCTAAAATTTCAAAATCGGGACCCAAGCATCATGTTGAGTTTCTAAAAGTCCTCCCAAACCTTTTATCTAAGATTCAGAACAACGATATCTTTGAAGATACTCTGGCTTCTATACATACCTTCAATTGGTACCAACAACCCCAAAAATACTGTAGGAACTTATCTTCAGATACGTCCAACCTACAGAGAAATTAAAATCAAATATGAAAGATAATGCTGCAGAGAATTTTCCGATAAACCAAGAACATGACTTCCAAATAATAATTTAATAACGAGACGCTTAAAAAAGCTAGGGTGGTTTTTTTCTGATAAAATAGTCCAAAACTTCCATATATGTATAAAGATTGGGTCCTACTGTAGCCCTATTCTCTCTCTCTCTCTCTCTCTCACACACACACACACACTCATAAGTATTGTTGTCCTATTCTCAAAAAGAGAAGACCTGATACTGAAATAAAATTATCAGTTTATTTTCCTTCTAAAAAAGGGAAGACCTTATATCGAAGTAAAATTATCAGTGTATTTTTCCACCAGAGGTTTTTTTGCAACTCAAATCCATCCATCTATGTGGAGATGCTGAAACGACATGCTCAAGTGGCCTGAGGGAATAATTGGTCACGTAATGATTTTATAGAACACCTTCACACAAGTCAACAGCCAAAATAAGCACATGAAGCCACAAATAAAGGTAAGAGAGCTAACCATCACAGCTGTGAAAATGTTTGAAATGAATCCTGGGGCTTTGAGCCTTGACAACCATCTAAAAAGGGCATGCAAATGAAATACTTATAGTTGTTTACATGGCAATTAAAGGTCCAAATATATCTTCTAGTGAAGTGGTCTTTTATTTTCTTGTACTCCACAAATTAGGACACCTGGAGGATTTCATAGGTACCGATGATCCATCTTGTTACAGACTTCCTACTACTATATATTGAAGATTTAAAAAGTTTGTTGATCAATTTAATAGAACCAATGAAATTTCTTATTAATGAAAATTCTCAAGGATTCAGTTTACGGACAGTGATGTCATCAACATACACAAAGACACTCAAGGGGTATTAATCATAAAGTTTGTATCAATGATTCATTTGAAAACTTACCCATTTATACGAAATCGTTCTCTCACGTCAATTAAGTGGGGCGAGGTGAAGAGTCCAGTTTGAAAACCACACTCCCTTAAAATAGCCTCACAGAATGTACATGTGGAACCCTGAAATGTGGATCCATTAAGCAAACAATAAAATTAAAAAGAAAGCATACTTAAATATCAGTTCTCATTTTATATTGCTTTTGAACAAATAGATCAAACTGCAGTATAAATACAGATTTTAGCCTCTTGTCAACTAATATCTTTGACACTTCTATCATGTTTTTGCTTTATCCATGTCACACAACTATACATATGCTTACATGATAATGCATTTCTAAATTGTAGATGTTTTTATATTTTACAGAAGGGATAACTGTGTTAGACATACTACCAAGAAAAATTCTGACAAAATATTAAGAAAGAATAAAATTCCAAATCAACAGGTCTCAAGACAATCTGCCATGGTAAGAAACTGTTGTGTGATAATATCATTGGAAGATTACCTTTCCCTTAGTTCCAGCCACATGAATTATTTTGAGCCCATCTACATGCTCCTCCAAGCCAAGAATCTATAAAGAAAAGATGCGTGCATCTTTCAATCATCAAGAAATTCTGTTTAACCCAAAACAATATTCAAATTGGATGAGGGACTACACAAATCAAGATTCATGGACCATTTTCTGCACCTAAAACAAGAAAAAAGCTTCAAGGAAAATATGCCACTTCAATAGTCAGCCTTATAAATTTGAGCTGAATGCTCTACAGATTGCATTTAACATATTGGAAATCATCGGCTCCAAGAACTTAAGGAGGTGGAAGTGTGCCAACAATGTATTTCAAGCATGTTGCTGACACACAACTTATTAAGGAAGCGAAGAGTATGCAGCATTCTTAACAACAATTACTTCACAAATGCAGGCAGGATTACACCAGTGTTACCTTAAGATACTCGGACATTCTTTCCAATTTTCCGAATGTACTACCAGATGATTTGTCTCCACGTTTTTTACGAGTGATGAGAGAGGAAAGTGCTTCCATGGCAGCTTCATATGAAGATGGAAGGGGAAAACCTTGTAAGTACTCCTTCACAGCCACACTGCTTTCCATCTTTTCTGTGACTTGAGATGACATCTCTTTATATCTAACACCTGATATCTTAAGCCCACAAGTTTGAAAAACCAAGGTTAATACTTTACAGAGCACAACAAGATAATCTAAAAATATGATATCTCTGGCTGAATATGGAGGCCGGAGAAGCTTCATCATTATACCAAAGGGACGAGATGGTCCAGGATTGAGACGATATGTTTTATACGGGAGATGACGGTGAGAGAGTTGAAAGCCTTAGTATTCAACCCCCTTTATGTTTGGATGGCTGCATAAAGCAGTTCCCAGCTTCCTAACTTCATAGATTTCAAGGATTTTTGTTCTTTTTCTTATTGTCACTCATTTTGTGTACTTACTTACTAGGGTTGCGCCCCTCTACACTTTCTATAAGATTACATAATTCATATAAAAAAATATATATCTATATTTCAATGATCATTTCATGTTTGCTTCTGGTAATCTTTCTATAACCGTTTCCATTAGCATCTCCTAAATGAGATAATTTCCTATTCGGGATAGTTTATCATTGCAATTGTAATTGTGTTTCAATTCATACAGAATTTTTCAGTCGGTGTTGGGCTGTGAGACCTGGAACATTCACCCCCAGCATTTCCTATCCTTGGACAGGACTTGGCTACGATAAAGATAGATACAAGTCTGAATTTTTAATTACATGCCGTTCTTCTAGACTGAAGAATTCTCCAGAATTCCTACCAGGCAACTAATTTTTTTTTTTTCAGAATCGTGCACAGAAGTGGATATTGAATACATGTAACTCTGACCATACAAAAGTGGACGTTGAGATAAGGTGACATTATATCATCTCCGCTTCTTTTTGGATGAACAGATCATCTGATTTCAGTTGGATGTCATTGATTAAAGTCTTTCTTAACAATTTATCAAAAGCATGGATTAGAGAGATATGAAGTACATGTAACCCAGAACCTACAGTTCATTTGGAATGGAGCTTACTTTTTCTAGTAAGATAACATGCGTGGAAAGAAGCTGGCAAACAAGTTAAGCTCCATTTCTTTTTATGTAGAATTGACAATCTCTCTTATGGAATTGTAAAACTTCAAATATCCCACACTTCAGGTAATTGTTTGCATAAACGAGCACCAGAAAGCATCAATCCTGCAAAACATAGCAGTAGTCAGTCAAAAGACCAAGATAAATTTCACAATGCAGGACTTTTCAGGGAACGAATAAGAACAACATTGGATTCCTGTAATAACGAGGAAAGGAAAATACACTGCACATGACACACACGGCATGAAAATTTTTAAATCCACCGAGTGAGTTACAATGTTTCGCCCTTATTCTTATGAATTGCCCATGATGAAGATGTGAGAGAAAAGTAAAATAAAATAAAATAAAAATTACTTTTCGGTTCCTTCCTTTTCACAATTCCTCAATCTACAGTTTCAAGTTTCAACACTACGGAAAACTCAAGCAAACAACTTATTTGCCAAGGTATTAAACAGCCGTAAAATCATAGAACGAAAAAAAAAACCCACATGAATTATGTGTGCGTGTGTGGTCCGTGGGAGAGACAGAGAGATAGGGAGAACTGGCATACCGAGGAACCGTGGGGAGCACTGGAGGCTGTGGCTAAGGCTGATTCTGGCGGAGATAATGGTGCGCAATTGTTTCTCACTTTTGTCTGCCCGTTCGTAACGTGTTAACGGCGTCCAACATCTCTCAGTTCATTGACGGCTGCCCCTGCTCTTATATCACTTTGTCATTTTTTTATTTATCTATGTTGAGCTAGAGTTATTTTTATTTAAACTTTAAATTATAAATATTATAAAGTCTATTTTAAATATCAATCCAATCTCTTCTACATTTTCAATATTATAAAATCCAAATAAAATTTTAAACAATCTAAATATTTTAATAATTTTTTTCAGAAGATATTGGATAGATACCACAGCGTCCCCACAAAAAGGCTTTTTAGATTTTATTTATTTATATATTTTAAGTATTTCCTATGCAAAAAGAATATATATATATATACACAATTGTGTAGAGTATATTATTTTTCAAGTAATTAAATGAACTTTATTTTTCATGGCTTTATTGTGCTGTTGTCAGTATGTTTAGGTCACAACATCAAGTCCACGAATCAACTTGTACCGATAAAAAGAAAATGTCCACAAATGAACTTACACAAGTCAGCTGGATTTTATGACTTATTTTTTTCTTTGTTAGTTCTAATGTAGTGCACACTACATAAATCAACATTTTCGATATGTATTTTGTGCATTGTAAAGATCCATGGTTGCCCTTGTACAAGATGACAAAGTGATAAAGGTTTGGAGCGTAATCTTTATTTTATTTTATTGGCATACGATGTCTAAGAACAAAGTCTCGACTAATCCAATTATGCAAAGGTCGTTGAAAAGGCGATTATCCATCTCGGGTAATTCAAGGGAGAGTTGTCTCAGTCTGATAGTCTTCAAAAAAAACTTGCATTCAAGAAAATTTGAATCTTAAATCTAAAGGAAGCATATGACCAACACTAAGGTACCGTTTGAATAGTGAGTTAAGATGAGATGAAAATTAAATAAAATATTGTTAGAATATTATTTATTATTATTATTATTATTTTGATATTTAAAAAAGTTGAATTATTTATTAAATTTTTTATAAAAATTTAAAAAAATTATAATAATAAAATAAGATAAAATATTTTTACTATTCAAACAGAGTTAAAGATCTTTACCGTGTTGGTATTCAGTGAATCGTTGGTCCCACTTATTTGGTGCCGTCGCAAGAGAATTCAGGCTTGGAATTGACCTTTGTGCTGCGGTGGTAGTTTCCCCCACTTTGTCTATTGCTTTGTGGCCCGAAACATTAGTGTCATGGGGTCTACCACAACTACCATTTCCCGTCTCTAACGTTATCGAAAGCTTTGAAAAGAATTTTCCATAGCTTTCACACGTTTTATCGTTATCATTTTTTCAGACACAGAAGCTTTGCGCCACTAACACGTTGATCATGTCATCCGATGCATAATAGAAGCCATACGATATTTGAGGCCTTCCATTAAACTACACTCACCAATATTTTCTACAGAAGTTACGAGGCTAATTAGTGGTAGATAAAATTGGTTAATAGCTCACACCCTAAATAAGTTATGAAATGATATTGATCAGTCTTCAAGAAAAGAAAAAGATCCATTAAGCAGGATATGGAAAGATTCAACGGGGCTATTAGCTTGAGAACTCAAAACGCAATGGACGAGCAAGGAAAATTTTTCATTTCCAGATAAACAGGGTTACAGAACCTCCTCTTCTTTTTTTGTCTTGTCATTTTTACATTTTTTTTTTTTTCTAATTTTCTATTCCAAGGATTTGTTGGTAAGCTACTGATAAAGGACACGAGAATGAACAAGGATGGATACAAGAGTTGCAACCTTGCCCTATACAAAAGCTGCAGAATGCGAAATGAGAGACATTGTTTTGATTTGACACTAGAAACAGAGCTACAAGCTTGCTCCCTTCAGCGAGGCTGCTGGATGCGTCGGGGGCTGCATTTCGGGTTCACGTACTTGGCTGGCTTCTCATTATACTTCTTTGCAGGTTGAACTGGGGACTTGGGACCTCTTTCATCCAAAGTTTTCAGATTCTTCACCAGTGTTTCAGCATTCATTTCCAAGCCTGTCGTTCCATATCCAATATGATTAAAAAAATGAACTCCAATAATCTAACAGGATTTTACCAAAATTACAAGAAATTCCATGACCATATTACAATATATGTGCACCTTTGTGTTCAGAAGATTGGACAAAATACTCCTCAAATTGAGCTTCCATATTTGAAAAATCTCCACCATCATCAAATTCAAAAGTCTCTGGCAGCAAGTCAGCAACATCGATGCCATCAAAGTCATCCTCAGCATTGTCATAGAAACCATCCTCACCCTGACGCTGGCTGAGCCAATAGTCATGGTACCATGATGAGGTTGTGACCAGTTGCCACCATTCCGGAGAGAAATCCTCCACTTGGCGGAAAGCAGCAGGAATGAAAAGAGGTGCGTTGGGGTTCAATGTCGACCTTCCTCCTGAAACCATTGCCATCTTTTTCAATCACCTCCAAGCCTTGAATCTTTAACCTGTACTTCCAAAGTAGCAGGACGTTAGATAACATCAAGATGCAGGGACCATGAACGGAAAGGAAAAAGGAAACAATGTTGGAGTCAAGCCCGGCCTATCCTTAAATATTTATGCAACTTGAGAGCGGCTCATCCAAAGTCCTAAATACCAAACTCGGCCACTCTATTAAAAGTTCCAAACCAACCTTAAGATATAAACCCATTTGGCGAACTGGATAAGCTGTTTCCTACTGATAAAGCCACAGAAAAGACAAAGAAAGAGGGTCCATTTTTAATCATGAAATGAGAAACACAAAACCTAAAACTTAAATCCCATCAATAGTTATTCAGGTACCATTACCCCACACTTTCAAACCATTTTCCCCAAAATTGAAATCACCAAAATGTAACGCCCAAGTGGAAGGCCAAACCACATTACCTATACTCCAAAATGACTAGTTAATGATACAATTGAACCCCATTAAAACCTTATAAAGAGCAACCACATTACCTATACTCCAAAAGGACTAGTTAATGAAACAATTAGAACCCCATTAGGACCTTATAAGAACAAGAACTTCTCCTTCCCAAGTAATGTGGTATTCCATACACCTCCAACCCTTATACTTATCACATGCGATATCACACAAAAGCTATGAAATAAATCAGCTTTAAGTTCAGGGTAGCAAAAGCAACAGCATCGAGGATTTACTCATCAGGAAAAATATCAAAATGAACTTAGCACCGAACATTAGCAGTTCAGTAGCAGTGGCAGGGCATAGCCGTTGTCTCTCAGAGAGGGCACAGCACAGTAGTTGCTGTTCTCTTTTCTGTTGCATAGGCATAGATGGGGTAGGCAACATCCAAAGCAAATGTTGGCAACAAGGGCAAAGGCAAAGCGCTGGATCCCGGGTAAGATCGTCAGCATAATTTATTTTTACAACAATAAAATATCAAACATGTTGAAAAAATCTTCCGTAGCTGTTATATCAGATATTGTTACAAAAAAGCCACATTATTTCCATCAGATCACACGGTAAATGAAATATACACCGAGAAGAAGTAATTTCAACTTTGACTACAGATTCGAAATTAGAAATCCAAACAAAATCAGTAACCACACAAAATCCAGTCGTATCCGCAGTATGTTATCAGATTCAATTTCCCTACTTAGAGAAAAGGTACAGACCGTCTAGGTTCGTATGATCTTTGAGAAAATTCAGCGAGATTTCTTTTAAAAGTAAAGAAAAAATCATGTCCCCTTTATTTTCCTTCGATTTCTTGGCAACCAAACAGACCGTCAAAATTCGTAATATTCTATCACATCTGTGAATGAAAATGCATACAAATCGCAAACTTATCGTTCGGAAGGATTGGAAACTGAAAGAAAGCATTTTTTTTATCATTACCTCAAGATCGAAGAAAATCAAAGCTCGTTTCACACGCTCTTCGTTGAATTGAAAGCTTTCCGCTTGGACCGTTGAGTGAACGATTCGTGTGCCGCGTGAACATTGAGCGTGAGGGGTCGGGGTTTTATATAGGGCCGTTGGCCCAAGCCTGTTTGGCTCGGCTTTACGCGTTTGAGGTTCGGGAGTCATCCAAACAGCTGACTGGTAATAGGCAATGTACTGTACGGCCTGCCCACTCATCGCCCGCCATTATTGACTTTGACCTCCTACAGTGCCTTTTATATTACGTTGTACAGCTCGATGAACAGTAAAACTTAATAATGTTTTTAAAAATATTTTAAATATTTTATAAAAATAAACTCCTAATAATTTCATATATTATGTTATTTTAAAATTACTTTTAGAAAAATTATATTTACAGTTTTAAAATGTTTAACTCCTATATATTCATTTTTAAAATAATAAATAAATTTATGATTCAAATAAAAAAATTATTTTTTTAATAATAAATTATTATTTTTTAAATACGTTTACACACTTTAAGAATATATTAGTCGCTTGAAGCAAGATGTGGTGTAAATAAGAATTTTGCACCACCCAATAGTTGCTTGGCACGTATGAGTGTTATGGAATGTAAACTAGAATTGGTTGTAGGCAAAAAAATCGAATTACAAGGGTTTCTCCCTTCACCCGCATTTCTCCCCTCCCTCACCTGTATCCCCTTTCAACTCTCTCTCTCTCTCGTCAGAACTCTCACTCTGTGCATAATCTCTAGATGAATTTTTTGTACATTTATCTCAAGATGAATTTTCAAAACTATTTGAGTAGGTGTATTTTTTGTGTATTTATTTTTGAGGTGCCGAGTGTGGTTTCAAATAGTTAAGTTGGTAAGGGTTCAGACCAAAAGGTTTCTATTCTTTTTCGTCAATTTCTCAGCAACCAAATTGAAAGTTGGGGATTTCTATTATCTGAAAAGTTGATAATGTTTATGTTCTTCATTTATTATCTGGGGTCTTTTTTTTCCTGAAATCATTATGGAGGCCATCTAGTGTTTGAGCTTGTCCATTTGGTGGGAGGGGATGAGGGAGGAAGAAAATGAAAAGGAGTGGGAAGGGACTTAACGGATTTGAGAGGAGGGTAATATCCTATAGGCGCACCCATTGTAAACCATATGAATTTCACATGTTCTATTTTCATTGGAAGGTGTAAACTTCTAATTTACACCATTACCAATTTGAAGCTTTTTCCATCTAACATTACTCAATATGAGAAATACTTAAATTACAAATAAATTTTACAAAATTAAAATTAGAAATTGACGTGGTTTTATATAAGGTTGCAAATGTGGACCGGATTTTTTTTCCAATCCAATCCAAAACCCATAAATTCGTGTGTATCCAAAGAGGTAAAATAATATTCTACCCGCCCTGACTTGGTTACGGATATTGATTATTGACCAAGGTATCGGTAACCGGCTTCAACTTAAATGAATTGAAGGTCCTGTTTGGTTGACGGACTTAGAGATCAATTCAGTTCATCTAATTTTAAGTTAAGTCTAATATCTAAATATTTAATTTTTAAATTATTAAAATTATCTTAACTCAAAATCTATTTATACGTAAAACTCACAATTTTTTTCAATTCAATATTTATTTACATGCAAGATCCATAACTTTTTTCAACCTCCTATAAATATATATAAACTCATTTTAATATTTAAATATATTTAAACTCATATTAAATATAGACTTTATAAAACTTATTTACTATTTTAATTTATTATTATTCATAAAAAATTCAATTCAATTCAACTCATCATCGAAATGCAACCTAAGTATTCATTTAAGTAGGCAGATGCAACCGTAGCTTGCGACCGGCTTTAATTTCCCAAGTCGATGTCTTTATCCGTGGGTGGTGGGACCGGTTTAGGGTGCTGAATGGCTGAAATTACAAGGGGCGTAAATTAATTCACATGGCTTGGCTTGTGGTTGTGGGTCGGTGGGCCGTGGTTTATTAAACAGGAACAGGGATATGATGTTCGTCAACATTGATCCTGAATTCCTGCCCACCAAAGAACAAACACCCTAATCATAACTTCTTCTGATAATCATATATTTAAAGCCTATGTGTGGGATCCACGAACAGTACAGGCAACCAAAATGGATCCAACAATTCGATAAAAACAAGAGGCTATGATCTGAGAAAATTTTAGTATTTTAAGGTGGCAATTCCCATTAGAGTAAATATGAATGACTGGTTTTGTTAATAATATAATATAATTAATTAAATCTATATATTTTTATCGGTTTAAATTTTAAATTAATAATAATTTTACAGAATATCATAAGAGAGATTTTGATTTCAAACACTAAGGATAGATTTGGAAGGTGAGATGAGAATTTTATATTTTGTTTTAGAGTTTAAAATATTATTTTTTAGTTTTAAAATTTGAAAAAGTTGAATTGAAATTTGAAAAAAATGTATTGAGATTTGAAAAAGTTGAATTATTTATTATATTTTATATAGAGATTTGAAAAATATGTAATGATGAATTGAGATGAGATAAAAAATTTTTAAAATTCTTAACTTCCAAACCTATCCTAAATGATTTCGAACCTTCACTTTGCATCCTATCCCATCAATTTAGACTTTTAAAACAAATAATAATTATACCGATTTGATATATGGGTTTTGTTTAACATGAATCACGTGTAGTAATACATTAATCGCCCTTTTGATAAACGTTAAAATAATAGAGAGTGGCGGGCAAATAGCCTTTTAGAAGACAATAGACACATACTGGAATGATCAGTTCAGATCAGAAACCTGCTGAGAGGAAGACCCCATTTTATTCACATCATATGGTCCACCTTAGGCATACCACCACATTAGATATAATATCCCTATGTTTTGAATGGATCAAAAACAACTTCGTTTCTGTTGCTTCACATTTTCAAACTTCAGTGCAGTTTAGTGGGGTCTGTTCTAGGATTCTACTGTAGATGAGAAATATGCCAGTGATCACTCTCTTTTTTAAGTTTTTTGTTAGTGGTAGCACTCATTTGGGTGCTTAAAATTGTTATACTGAATGATTATAGATGGAATCCTAAGTAGCGCTATAAATTGTTTGAATATATATGGCTAGTTGAGATCACTGCTTTTTATCAGGGTTTCCTATATAACACAAATGTGAACATCCCCAAGTTTCTACAGGAGAAATCAAAGCTCTTTATGCTAGGTCAGCATGCTGTAGATCTTAGCAGTAGTGGCCTGCTCAGCTGAAAATGGTTTTCTGCATCTTCTATAGTGTTTGTGAACACATCCAATCAATATATCAGCTTTATCTGTACATTGATTGAAGTCATTATCTCCTAGTATTATTCATGCTACACTTGACTGTATCAAAATTTTCCTTTTGTTGGTGAAGCGAAGAAGATTTCCCTCTGAGATTAATTTGCAGTGTAATCAAGTGGAGAGATTAACCTAGCATGCTGGTTTCATTTCTCCACAGAAACTTCACAACTATATATAAATTTTAAGACAGTCTCCCATTCTACTTAAAAGCCTAAAAAAAACAGAAACAAAAAGTCTCTAGTGTCAGCAGTTAGTCTTAGCTAAAGAAACACGCACACAGTTGGTATCTCTGCAGAACAGGACTCCCTTGTGGGCGATTTTGGTAAACCTCATGCATCAGAAACTATACATTAGAAAGGGGTGCAGTATTGGGCTGCAACTGCAAGTCATAGTGGGTGTAGTTATTTGTACGAGCTGCTTCCATTCGATGGAGGGGCGCCCACGTGGGCAGACCCCCTCCTAAGCAGCTCATTTTAAGGCCATGCGTTCCTTGGCTTTAACGTGTAACGCATGGCTTTACTGCCACTCTGATTACAGAGTAAAGGCTGGCCAGGCCGTGCAGGATGGGTTCTATATAGCCCATTTCAGTTGATTATTGGTAGCATTTTAAACAGTGAAATCTCTCTCTCTTTATTCTCTCTTGAAATAGCATTTAGGCTGTGGATGTATTGAGTGTTACTCTAGTTTATACTACGTAGTACACTTCGTCACTAAAAGGAGACGCTTGAGATTTGCTAAACTGGATAAACTTGTAGAGCAACTCAATAAGCTGTGCTTGAGGTATTTCCGCTGTGTTTTCTAACACTTACTAATGCCTTAAATCAAGTCATATAGGGTAGGCCAGACCCTTTTTGGGACTGGAAGGTCCAGTCAGATAATTGGACCCTAAGATATTGTATAAAGCATATCAGACTTTTGTATCATGTAGCATCCTTTGTCAACAGTAGCTAACATTATCAGTGTTAATATGCGCAGGACCAATTGTATAGCTGATTTAGATACACTCTTTAATACCCCTACAATCCACTTGTGGGTTCGAATAAAATTGGAGATACCGCTCTCTTCTTTTAAAAAAAATTCCGCTTATGGTCTTCCACAAATATTCATTTTCCAACTACTAATGAAAACCAAGCAGTTCCTCTAAATCTCACTACTTCAGGAACAAATTTATGCAGGGCAATTATAAATATGCAGAATCCAGGGATTTGGTACAGAGAGGTAATCCAGAGGGAAGATAAAGTATTAGGGGAGGTTGTCACTCCTAATGGCATGCATTTGGAACATTGATTGAATAAGCTATCGTTTGAAGTAATGTCCTCTGGGCATGTCTTTTTCTCCAAATAAATGCAAGCGTTTGATAGCAATAGCATGGCCTTTGTGTTGGTGTTTAGTGACTAGGATCCTAAGAATTCAGTATTTTTCTTCAATAGAATAGTGTTAGGATGGCCGTCAGCCTATCTCAAGATCCGCCGTCCATGCATTCCTATTGGAGATAATTTGTGCCTTGTGGCAGATGGTGTTATACGTAAGATATGCAGGTGCAGAGAATAAACAAAATGATATGATGAGAGTGAGGGAGAAATATTTTGTTTATTTGACAATATGACCTTTGTTAATTTTACTTTGAAAAAGATATTGACTAGCTGACTTTGTATTTTGTCTTCATGGCTATGAGAGCCACACAACTTATTCATCCATCCACTTATGACTCCAGCAAGCCTTTCAAAGCCTGAAAGGTTTCCACCCTCTAAATATCTTTTTTTCTTTTTTTTTCAGAGAAATCGAAGTTTTTTTCATATCCATAAATCGTGGGGATTTTTTTTTTTTTGCCTTTTTAAGTAAGTTAATTTCATTATACAAGAAAAATGATACATGAGGAGGGGCGTGATTCCCAACAAATGCTCCAAAGCAATAGAAAACAGTGCAAATTCATGATCCCTACCCAGTCCTCCAATAAATCGTGGGGAATTGATGATGCTTGTCCTAAATTATTGTACTACAAATTGGCCCAGATAGATATAAAAATCTTTTGTGTTTTGGCATATTCAAGCATCTTCCCCATCAAGCACCTCCAAAAGCTGCGATCTGCGAGTCTGCTGCTGCTCTTGCCTACTGTGAAGGTTGAAAATATGCTCTCTGGAAACGAGAGAGAAAGGGGGGAAAGAGTAGAAAAAACGTGAGGCATATTTTATTATTTATACCATACGAAGAGAACTTACAAACAAATTATTTTACCACTTTCGGTTTCATGTATATATTCCGAGGAATCCTCCGATCATGTCCATGTCTTCATTACAGGCCAATTAGAATCGGACAAAGTGTCATGACACAAGCACGATGCATGTCTGCAGTATACATGCATGATTGATGTACTAACTTTGTCTATTGTTTTGTTTTGTAACTGCAAGTCTCTCACCTATATTGAAAAGTTCTAAGCAATACTCTGGTTTACACCGCAATTTTAGTTGGTAAATTTCAGGTTATCTAACATGGCATAAGGCTTTTCAATTGCAGACTTCTCAAATTGTTCATCAATTACCATACAAAAAAGAAGTAAAAATAATTCGTACATGCTGAGATTGATTTTTATTTGTACTTGTATGTTACACAGTTACAGGAACAGCTTGTTACCACAAAATTTCTCATCCCAAAACAAAATAAGAACTCAAGCTCCGCTTGATGTATGCACTATACAAAATTCAAAACAAAACAACCCCTGTTGCCTGAGGATCAATCTGCATGGCATAAGCTTCCCTTTAAATCAAGAGGTCTCGGTAGGCTCTTGTGGAGTCCACTGCAACCAAGAAAGCGGCTGGTTCGGCAAAAGATGGAGACTTTGGCCATGATCATGTTGCTTCTGCACTAAAGGTTGAAACTTGACAAGGTTCTTCTGAACCAAAGTTTTGGGTCCTTCAGAATCATTGGTGGTCACGTCTTTCTGCTGCTGGATGGGAAGAACCGCTTTGCGAGTGGCGTCTGAGGCTGCAGACTGTGGACGAGGGTAAAAGAAATCAGTGGGAAAGAAGTTGTACTGAAGGCCAGCCATTTCTGAAAGTTTCCCAAGTCGATGTAAAATGAAGAGAGGAGGAGAGAAAATGCACCTAATCTTTGTTTTCTTGTACGCCTCTCACAACTTTCACATCTACTTAAATAGACTCATAGAGGAGGAGGGACCGTTGGCTTTGCCATGTTCAGCACGTGAATTCTTTCTACGCCCCATAAAATAAAAATAAAAATCATTAATAAAACATGAGCTTCATTTTTTTATTAAATTGTATATATTTCTCTATTTTCTATGTTACCTCAAAGTGTTCTCCAGCTCATATATTTTACACACAGTTTTGACTTTTGAGGTTGAGCTGTGCGCCTTCGATTTTTCCTAATTTGCATTGGCTCTCCTTCTGCCTCTGACAAGGAGAATTGAAAGACTAGAAAGACAAAAAGGAAAGTATTTCTTCGAATACTCAATTAAATTGTAAAGTACAAAGAGGGGATATTCGATTTGACTTTCCGGTATGGAGTTGCCAAAAGATCCGGTTCCCACCTAACAAAAGGTGGCGGCGTGCCATTTATATGTAATGAAGTTAGAAAAATGGTTGAGAGATATTTTACAGGTAGAAGAAGTGGAGTTATAATTTTGAAGGTATCTCTTTGTTTAATTTTGTAAAGCTATCTTCCTGTGATTGCTAATATGTGTCTCGAAATTGAGACGGTTTGGTATGACAATCTTCTTTTATTTGCAAGAGTGAAAAAACCACATGTATGGTCACCTTTTCATTGTTCTTGATATTTGTTAAGGTAGAAGGAACATTTTCATTCCTAAATGGGTTAATTTCGGATCTGTTATTTATAAATAAATAAAAAAATTCATTCCTAGAAAAAATTCTATCCACAGTCATCGGCAAGAGATATGTATTGAAATACGAAAGAATCTACACAACCTCTACACACTATATTTTTTTTAATTATTTTTTTCTTTTATCAAATATTTAATATATAAATAATGAATAGAAAAATTGAACTAGTTTTTAAAAAAATAAACTCAAAAAAATAAACTAAAAAAATTAAATTTTTTTAAGAATGTGGTGTGTAGAGGTTGGGAAGGTTGTGTAGTATTTCTTGGAAATAATGCATCTCCAAGTTCCAAAATGAATAAGAATAAAATCTATTCATGGAACAATATCTATTACATCACAACTTCTAATGACTTCAAGAAGCCTTAAATCACAAAAGAAAGTAAGGTATGAACCTACAATCTTAGACTTACAACTTGCATCTGCATGGTATACTGCTGCGTCCTAAGTGACAGCATGAACAACAGTTTGTTATTGAGCTAAAAGGTCATCTCTGAGAACATTTCCTTTGACTGATGCTACAGAGTCATCTCCAGTGATCATTACCAAATAGTTGCTTTTTGTTGTCTTACCTGCACATTTTCAAAAAGAAGAATGAGACTCCACTCCAAGAAGATAAATGCATTATGATTACAAGATGTCACTTAAAAAACATGTCAATTGGCATTTCTTTTGTTTATCATTGATATTTTGTTTGTGGTTCTCGAAATTTTATTCAGCAAAAGAAAAATAAAAATTGTTTGGGTTTCTCTAATACTTTTTTTTTTATAAGAGGGAAAAAAAAACAGGGGCATTGGGTCGACGATCTGTACCTATTATCATTAGATTCTTCTGTCCAAGGTCTTCAGATTACTTTGATGATGCTTTGTGAGCTCCTTTTTTGCCATTGTCATACTTCCCTTTGTATGTTGTGTGGCTTATTGTCTTGCCTTATGCAAGTGAAAAGGAAAATTGAAGCTCTTTGCTTTAACCTTACTAGAATATTTGGCTTGAGCAGAGTTTTCATGATTGGAAGAATGTTGCGGCATCGTGCCTTTCAACGTCCTATGGTTGGAATGGCTGTTCCGAAAGCTTGAACAAGAAGCTCCACTATTTTCTTTTCCGGGCAGGGGTTAGTTTTGCAACAACCTGTTGAAGTGCATAATCAAGCATCCATTCCTCAGAATGTTTTCTCTGATCCATGTCTTGATGCCTCAAATGAACTTTTTCACCTTCAGGGTCTGGCTCCAAACACTGTTGGTCAGTATATATATATATATACACACTTCTATGCTTTTACAATTTTTGTTCGAGTTTTCTTGTACTAGGATCAACTCTACTATATTATACTCAATTAAGCTACATGTTGGCACTTAAAACACCATTTTTTACAGTAAAAAAGAAAACATAAAACTACAAAATGGGCTGCTTCTTAATCCTCACAAACATTGAGCAAATGCAAGTGGTATATTTTTTTCCGCTGGCCTCTTTCTTTTATTAAAAATTTAAATGCACAAAGATTGGGGAAGGAGGGGGTATTTTGATAAATATTCTTGGCTGGCTAGATATATATTCGTGATCCGTAAGTGCAGGGGGGGCTATTTCCTTTCTGTCACCGATCAGTTCAGAATCTTTAAATAATCAAAGCGTCCTGATAAGATATTAAAATTGACTGCAGGAAAAAAAGAAAAAAAAAAGACCAATACAAGTGAATACATCTGAGAAACAACTTATCAAAGCATCAGAGAAACAACTTACCAAAATTAAATTGAAGCCAGTAACTACTGACATTCTAGGAATAAAGTACATGAGAGACATGTACCATGTAAAAAGAATTATCAAAAGGCCTCTTTTCTTCCTGGTGTTGCATATTATGATATCTATAAATGTTTTTTATATAATTTATAAATCATTAGCAATAATTTTATATGAAATGGAGTGGTTTTAATACTTAAATAACTTTTTTTAAATAGAAACTAGGTACCGGGTTCCATAACCGAACCCAAGCTGGGTAGGGCGATCTACTTTCCGGCCTAGGTGTTACCCCGGCCAAAAACCGCATCTAGAATCGGGGAAAAACCCAACCCCGATGAACAATTTTATGTGAAATGATTTAAATCTTAATGCAACAGTACATACATCCATCTGCAAGTAAACACTCTGATCTTTGATTGCAATTGTAATAGATTAAATAAATTTGCAGAATTTAAGTAAGAAAAATTATACTTGTAAGTTGGTGTGGAAGACACATATTCCATCCTTCACACCGTTAATATGATAGGAATTGATTTATATGTGAATTCAATTTTAAACTTTTATTACAAATCAAATTATGTCCTCTTATCGATATTGAATGTGTGTACTCAAGCTTCTAAGTAGGTCTTCAAGATAAACCACCTAGGAGAAAATTAATTACACCTGGATTGGAAATAAAAGCATTTGATTCCATGTTTGGAAGATGAAATCAACTCATTTATCTCAAATCAATTATTGATGGGACCCACTAATTTTTCAACTTCTCATAAAAAATTAAAACTCATTTCAATCCATTTCATACATTCAAATACATCTCAATAGAACTTACAAAATATTACTGTTCACAGATCAATACAAATCATATGAAATTACCTCAACATCCAAACACAGTTAGTAAGTAGTGTTCGGCTTACTTGGTTAATGCAACTCAACTAAGGAGGAGACTGAAGCGACCGTGCAGGCAAGGGACTACGTACATGCATCTTCAAGAATTCAGTCTGATCTTCGATTGCACTCGGAGTACATCAAATAACTTTTCAGAATCTAGATCAATGTACAACATGTGAGACAATTATTTGACATGTGGAATGTTTTAACCCCCAGCTCGCTCTTTGAAATCCTCTTTTATGTCCAAATACATTACACTGTACAGAATGGGCTCCAATGGCATACACCACACAGAAAACGAGAGGAAACTCTGGGAATTAAGTATATTATCTGTCTCTTTATTTATGATTTAGAGCCAAAAAATTACAAATGATATCACAGTCAGAGAATAAATAAACTCGCCTTGAACAAATTAATGGAAAGCTGAAAACGTCGAGTTATTTCACCAATAACCCTTACAAGAACAGTCGCCATCTTTAAAATGGTGAAACCTATTCCTGTCTCTCATGACAATCTCTCGGTTAAAAGTCTTAGATATCATTTTTGTTACTTCATGACAATCCCAACAAACCCTGAGGTTCTTTACGATCCTAATTGGTACACCTTCCTTCAAAGCCATCAAGCCAAAAGCAATGGCTACCTTCTCACTATGTTTACACAAAGCATCCTCTTTCTCCTCCTCTTCTATGTCAAACAACACAGGGTTGGTGTTAGCCACATAACCTGATAGTTTTAGCCGCTTTGAGATCTCTGCCAACTTCATCTCAATTTCATCATACCTTGGGTGGGACTTATCCCCAACAAAGAACTCATGAACTTCACCATCTACCTCTATAACACTACAACCAGGGAGCTTTCTCACACCTTTAGCCTTCATAATATCTCGCACACTACTAACCTTTTCCCAATTCTTGGAATCAGCATACATATTTGACAAGGCTACAAAAGCACCATGATTCTTGGCCTCCAGCTCCACTATCTTTCTTGAGGCAAGTTCACCCAGTTCTGTATTCTTATACATTCTACAAGCATTAAGAAAAGCTCCCCAAGCACCAGAATGAGGCTTCACAGGCATGCTATTAATGAAGTTTAGGGCTTCATCTAACCGGCCAGCCCGACCGTATAAATCCACCATACACCCAAAGTGCTCAAGCTGAGGCTCAATACCATACACTCTGCTCATGGATTCAAAATGCTCATGACCTTCTTCAACCAGTCCAACCACAGTACAACCTCTAAGAACCGAGACAAATGTGACCGCATTTGGTAGAACCCCATCTTGTTTCATGAGGGAAAAAAGTTCAAGACATTTCTCACCAAATCCATTCATAGCTAGCCCACCCATGGCACTAGTCCAAGTATACACATTCTTTTCTTTCATTCTCCAGAAAACTTCCATCGCCTTATTCATGTTTCCACATTTTGCATACATGTCAATCAGTGCTGTTCCCAACGTCACTGTCACCCTTAACTTGTTTCTCTCTATATATGCATGCGCCCATCTCCCTTGATCCAATGCACCCAAGTGGGTACATGCAGATAAGACCGAAACCATAGACACCTCATCAACCCTCACACCCTCCATCTGCATAAAATTAAATAAATTTAGTGCCTCCCTTGACTTTCCACACTGTGCATACCCTGCAATCATTGCATTCCATGCAATGGGGTCCCTCACAGTCATTATATCAAACAGCTCCCTTGCAAAACCAACATCACCGTGTTTTGCACAAGCACCAATCATAGCAGTCTGACACACTAAATCTGGCTCAGGAATTTCCTTGAACACCCGGTGGCATGAACTCAAGCAATCCAGTTCAGCATACATGAAAATCAACCCACTCTGAATATGTGGGTCATGCTCAAACCCGTGTTTAACAAGGGCACCATGCACTGCTGGACCAGTCTCGCGTGCCAAGAGCTGCGCACACGCACGAACCAAGAAATTGAAGGTGTAGCTATCAGGAGAGACATTGTGAGTGGATTGGAGAATTCTGTTGAAGAAGTGAAAACTCTTTTGAGGGGTTGGGCTCTTGGAGTAGGCTCTGATCATAGAGTTTAAGGGGAAGAGGGTAGGGATCCCGCATTGGTCGAGGACTTGGTGAGAATAATCAAGATTTCTGGGGTTCTTGAGAGCTACAGTGGCTACAAATTGGCCGAGGAGGTGAGGGTCGTGATGAAGACCGTTGAGTAGCAGTTGGGAGTGGATCTGCCTGAGCTCTTTGAAGGTGGAGTCTGATTCTATCAGAGAAATGATGGGGTGGTGCTTTGTAATGCGTCTTACCAAGTTCATGACTTGCTAATCAGAGCTGACAAAGAGCAGGCACAGGCACTCATTGTCGGTTGGCTCGGCTTTGAAACCCTTTTTCTGTTTTTCTTTCCCGGCATTTTCTTTGAAATTACAGGATCTGCCATAGGTAAAAGTTCATAATTTTGAGTTAATAATTCTTAACACAAATAGCAACTCCAATGAGAAATAATCAGATTAAAGTTAGAGGCCTAATTCATTAAGATTAAATAAATTAAGTTGGAGCTGAATCATATGTGACCCAAAATCAAGTTGGCCTGATTCATTTACTTATCTTTTGTTAATATTAGAAAACGGTTAAAAGTTCCAAAACAACCTAAGATATAAACCCATTTGGTGAACGGATAAGCTGTTTCCTAATGATAAAACCACGGAAAACATGAAGAAAGAGGGACCATTTTTAATCATGCAATGAAAAACACATAACCTGAAATTTAAATCCCATCAATAGTTATTCCGGTACCATTACCTCACACTCTCAAATCATTTTCACAAAAACTGAAATCATAAATCAGCAATAAGTTCAGGGTAGCAAAAGCAACAGCATCAAGGATTTACTCATCAGGAAAAATATGAAAATGAACTTTGAGATTCTCACAATCAGATACCACTAGCACAGAACATTAAAATTTCTTTTCACATCAATATAATATCAAATATGTTGAAAAAATCTTCCGTAGCTGTTATATAAGATATTGTTACAAAAAAGCCAACATTATTTCCATCAGATCATACGGCAAATGATATACAAACCGAAAAGAAGTAATTTTAATTTTGACAACATATTTGAAATTAGAAATCCAAACAAAATCAGTAACCACGAATAATCCAGTTGTATCTGCAGAATGTTATCAGGTTTAATTTCCCTACTTAGAGAATCGGTTCAAACCGTCGAGGTTCATTTGATCTATATGAGAAAATGCAGCGAGATTTTTTTAGTTTTTTTTTAAGACAAAAAAAGTCATTTCCCCTTTCTTCTCCTTCACTTTCTCATCAACCAAACGGACCATCAAAATTATTCATATTCTATCACACCTATGAATGAAAATGCATGCAAATCGCAAATTTATTCGTTCGGAAAGATTGGAAACTGGAAGAAAGCATTTCTATTATTATTACCTCAAGGTCAAAGAAAATCGAAGCTCTCTTCACACACTCTTCGTTGAATTACTGTTGAGTGAACGATACGTGTGCCACATGAGCTGAGCACTTTAACATAACTACCCTCCATTTGGAACAGGGTTGTAAAAAGAGTTATAGCAAAATAACTTACCTCTATAACTAACTATAGGCAGCCTGCAATCTGAAAATTTGAAGGGCTACCATGCAAACTACATCGGATTAACACAAACATTTGTAAAAAGTTGCATCCAAGTTCATGAAAAACAACTAACACTTACATATATATATACACATACATACATACATATACAGATATTACAGATCACTGGCTATATATAAAGTCTGATTATGGTATGAGATATACACATCCGAGATTGTTCCAAAGCTTGTTCATATGATTCATACCATATTTCAGAGTAATTTCAAATAACTTAAATAAGTGAAATGATAAAAAAAAAAAAAAAAAGTGTGAAAATTTACCTTCGAAGACAGAGAGACGTGAGAGAGGGGCTTTCGGCTGCGTTAGAGATGGGAGGGCTGCGTGAGAGTGAGACGGTGTGAGAGACAGAGAGGGCAGCGCAGCGTTGAGAGAGGGGCCGAGGGGCTGTGTGCGCGATGGGAACGGCTCGAGAGGTGAGGCCGTGAGGGGAGCTGCAACGGCGAGAGAGCGGGTCTGTGTTTCTGAGGGGGCGACGGCGAGATGTGCACAGTGCAACGGCGTGGGCCGCGGCCTCGTGAGAGGGCAGAGAGGCAGAGTGAGACAGTGAGGAAGAGAGGGGCGGGTCTTGGACGGTTTTTTCAATTGGGAATTTGGGATACTGGAGAGGAAACGGCGCCGCTTCCTAATACAATAATGTATTTATCAAAATTATTACTAATAGTCTAATATTATAGTCTAATATATTATATAATAGTATTAATATTAGACGGTTAATATAACTATATATTAGTATTAATTATATTTTACATTCAGACTTATCAAAAATATTTAAAAAAAAAATTAGAATAACTAGTATTAATTATAGCTATATAATATATTAAACTATATAATAATATTCATATTCGACAATTAGTTTAACTATATATTACTATGAGTTATAGCTATATAATATAACTATATTAGTACAAGTATAACTATAGTCTATATTAAACTATTAATATTAGAATAACTATATATTAGTATTAGTTATAGCTATATAATATATTAGACTATATAATAGTATTAATACTAGAATATTAGTATAGCTATATATTAGTATTTGTTATATATATGCTAATTTATATATAGACTTAAAATATATTACTAATAGTAATATAGTAATTAGACTATTAGTATTAGGCTATAAAATGTAAACTTTTTTAATGTAAACTGTAATTAATATACATTATATACTAATTTAGTAATGTGTATTAGTATTTTTAACATATTAATATATTATGTACTTATCAAAAAGAATATAATGAGAATTTATTAGGCCACAAAAATTTGGTAATGATATTTGAGTGATTTTCTTTCTTTTTTGGTAGATAATATTTTAGTAATCTTATCTACAACTTTGGTATATTATAAATATAAATCTTTTGATATTTAGGATTTGTTTTTCAATTTTAAATTGATTTTAAGTGATAAAAAAATATTGATGTGATTTATTAATTTTAGTTTAAAATTTTATAATTTCAATTTATTTTTAAATTAATTGATGATAAAATGTTATTAATATATATATTTTATGTTTAAAACATATAATCAATTAAATTTTCATGTTTAATATTAAAATTTTATTTTATAAATTATAATTATATTATCTCATATATAATTATAATTTATATTATTATATAGATTATATATATTATATATAATATAAAAATATTATATATAATATTTAAAAAGATAATTTAAAATACGTATTAAATAGGACCTAGACCTAAAAAGCTTAGAACCAAACTGGTCCGACCGATTTTTTCCATTACGAAAATTGGTTCCGGACCGGTTCGACCGGTTCCAAACCGGTTTTCAAATCTTTTTAACACCCTTTCTGCTAGTTTCAGGTTATCTAACATGGCATAAAGCTTTTCAATTGCATACTTCTCAAATTGTTCATCAATTACCATACAGAAAATAAGTAAAAATAATTTGCAAATGGAAGTTGTACATGCTGAGATTGATTTTTTTTAGTACTTGTATGTTACTCAGTTACAGGAACAGCTTATTACCACAAAATTCTCAACCCAAAGCAAAATAAGAACTCAAGCTCCGCTTGATGTATGCACTGAACAAAATTCAAAACTAAACAACCCCTGTTGCCTGAGGATCAATCAGCATGGCATAAGCTTCCCTTTAAATCAAGAAGTCTCGGTAGGCTCTTGTGGAGTCCACTGCAACCAAGAAAGCGGCTGACTCGGCAAAAGATGGAGACTTTGGCCATGATCATGTTGCCTCTGCACTAAAGGTTGAAACTTGACGAGGTTCGTGCGAACCAAAGTTTTGGGTCCTTCAGAATCATTGGGGGTCACGTCTTTCTGCTGCTGGATGGGAAGAACCGCTTTGCGAGTGGCGTCTGAGGCTGCAGACTGTGGACGAGGGTAAAAGAAATCAGTGGGGAAGAAGTTGTACTGAAGGCCAGCCATTTCTGAAAGTTCCCAAAGTCGATGTAAAATGTTTAGGAGTTAAGAAAGCACTGACTGAGAGGAGGAGAAGACGCACCTAATCTTTGTCTTATTGATATGCCTCTTACAACTTCACGTCTACTTATATAGAGGAGGAGGTACGGTTGGCTTTGCTATGTTCAGCATCTGAATTCTTTCTCCGCCCAAAAAAAATATATAATAAAACCTGAACCTCATTTGTTTATTAAATTGTATATTTTTCTCTCTTTTCTATGTTACCTCAAAGTGTCCTCCGGCTCATATATTTTACACAGAGTTTTGACTTTTGAGGTTGAGCTGTGCGCCTTCGATTTTACCTAATTTGCATTGCTCTCCTCTGTGTCTGACAAGGAGAATTTAAATTAAAGGAGAATTAGGAGAATTTAAAGACTAGATAGAAAAAAAGGAAAGTATTTGGGATATTCAATTAAGTTGTAAAATACAAAAAGACGATATTCGATTTGACTTCCCAGTATGGAGTTGCCAAAGGATCCGGTTCCCACCTAATAAAAGGCGTGCGGCGTGCCATTTATATGAAAATAATTCAGAAAAATGGATGAGAGATGTTTACAGGTAAAAGTAGAGTTGTATTTTTAAATGTTTCTCTGTTTAGTTTTGTAAAGCTATCTTCCTGATGATTGCTAATATGTGTCCCAAAATTGGAAAATTAAACCCACTAAATTGAGACGGTTTGATATGACAATCTTCTTTTATTTGCAAGAGTAAAAAACCACCGGCAGGGTCATCTGTTATTGTTCTTGATATATGTTATTGTAGAAGGAACATTTTCGTTTCTAGAAGAATATTCTATCCGCAGTCATCGGTAAGAGATGGTCTGTATTGAGACGCAAGCAAATTATCTGCAGCTTTTGGGATAATATATACCATTTAAAACCAGCTGAAACTTTTTAGGATTGGAAATAATGCATCTCCAGGTTCCAAAATGAACAAGAATAAGATCCATTCATGGAATAATATCTATTCATACATCCCAACTTCTAATGACTTTCAAGAAGCCTTAATCACAAAAGAAAGTAAGGTATGAACCTACACTCTTAAGACTTACAACTTGCATCTACATGGTATACTGCTGCGTCCTAAGTGACGGCATGAACAACAGTTAGTTATTCGGCTAAAAGGTCATCTCTGAGAGCCATCTCCATTGATCATTATCAAATAGTTTTTTTTGTTGCCTTACCTGCACATTTTCAAAAGGAAGAATGAGACTCCAAGAAGATAAATGCATTATGATTACAAGATGTCACTTAAAAAACATGTCAATTGGGCATTTCTTTTGTTTACCATTGATATTTTGTTTGGGTTTCTCTAAAGTTTATTCAGCAAAAGAAAAAAAAAAAATTGTTTGGGTTTCTCTAATACTTTTTACATTGAGGAAATGATCTTCTTATGTGGAATCCGATGGATAATTGATTTAAATAAGAACAGGGGCATTGAGTGGACGATCTGTCCCTATTATTATTAGATTCTTCTGTCCAAGGTCTTTAGATTACTTTGATGATGCTTTGTGAGCTCCTTTTTGCCATTGTCATACTTCCCTTCGTATGTTGTGTGGCTTATTGTCTTGACTTAAGTAAGTGAAAAGGAAAATTGAAGCTCTTTGCTCTAACCTTACTGAAATATTTGGCTTGAACAGAGTTTGCATGATTGGAAGTTGCTGCATCGTGCCTTTCAACATCCTATAGTTGGAATGACTGTTTCGAAAGCTTGAACAAGAAGTTGCACTTTTCTTTTCCTGGCAGGAGTTAGTTTTGCAACAACCTGTTGAAGTGCATCATCAAGCATCCATTCCGCAGAATTTTTTCTCTGATCCATCTCTTGATGCCTTAAATGAACTTTTTCACCTTCAGGGTCTGGCTCCAAAGGCAGATAACGAGGCCCCTTTGGATTAAATTCCCTTACTTTTTCCAATGCCTTGATGAATCTATTAAGCAAGATCCACTTTTTCAGAGTGCTCCAACTACTTGGCATTTCCTTGTTTGATTTCTTTCCCACATTCAACTCAGTTTTCTCTTTTTCTTGGGTACCGATATTACCATATGCAAGCCATTTTTCTCCTGGAGCTGTTCTGTGGCATTCCATGACGCTGTTCTTGCAATTTGAGATGAATGGTTTTCCTCCCTCACCTACTTTCTCTTCTGAGAGTCCCTTGTCTCCAATCATCTCACTAGTGCTAAATTCATCATTAGTTGAGTGGTCCTGAATTTCTGGAAGAAGGATTTCATCAATCGCCTCTTCTACCAGCTTCATGGCTTCAGTACTGCGGAGATCAACCTTTTGCTCATCTGCTTCATTATCCCCATCCATGTCTTGATTCATTTCTGAGAAGTTTTGACTTAAACTGGAAATGCCCATTTCTGGCAATGAGTTGGCATCATCCACTGGTTCTTCTTTACCTGTTTCATTGAGGTATGGCTTGGCTCCATCTTTTGCTGCAATACCTGATACCATGTGCTTATACACTAAGAACCACAGTCTCATGTTTTTCCGTTTTTCCGATCGGGCCTCATTTGCTACATCAATGGTGCCCTCAGGCTTATATTCTTCACATGGAGAAAACCCTGGATTTGTCTCTAAATCTTCGCCTTCTGTTTCAGATGCACTGTTTGAGAGTTCTGAACTTGGAGTAATTACTTTGGAGGCTTTTCTATTCTCTCCAACTTCTTCATGACAGGTGCTTACAATGTTCTCTGGCTTCAAGGAGAATTTATTACATGAGCTGGGATCTTTGATCTCTGATGAACAACTAATGATGGAATCGGGTTGACCTTCAGCGAGAAGTAATTTTCTATCGACCATATCAATATTGATGGCAACAGTTTGCTTTTCCTTCCAGTCTTCACCAGTGTCTTGACAGGCTGTTATATGTTGTTCTGCTTTAATGGAACAACATTCCAAAGTAGTTTCTGTGAGCTCAGTAAATTTCATTGCAGGTAGCTGTTTGTCTGTGAGAAAATCACTGACTTGGTCTGGATAACCTTGGAATATTTCAGCTGACTCTTCATAATTACTTTCTTGACCTGCTCCTCCTCTGCTTTGAGTTGAAGAACCTTTACAGGCTTGAACGGGATTTGCTCGAGTACAAATTGCTGCATTGGAGCTCTGGCTAATTTCGATTTCTGACAGTGGAAGAACTGTCTCAAAAGCTTCTACAAGCAGAGCTACTTTTCGTTTTTGAGCTGGAGCTAGTTTAGAAATGACCTGTTGAAGTGCATTATCAAGCATCCATTCCTTGGTGTTTTTTCTCTCGCCTGTTGTTTGGTGCCTTAGATTGACTTTTTCTGCTTCTGGGTCAGGCTTCAAGGACAGATATCGTGGCCTCCGGGGGTTGAAATCTCCCACCTTCTCCAATGCCTTCACAAATTTCTTGAGGATGATCAACTTTTTCAAATAGCTCCAGCTCTTGGGCATTTTCTGGTCAGATTGACTTTTCACATTTGATGTTTTTCTCTCGTCCATGGGAGTGCTAATACTATCATCTTTGAGCCATGTTTCTTCTGGATCCTGTACCATACTGTCTCTAGCAGGCTCACTGTAAGCTGAGATGCTCCATTCCTGGCCCTCACCATGACTCTTTTCTAAGAGGTCGTGGTCTGAACTGATGCTACTAGCAATTGATTGATCCTCCATTGAGTGGTCTTCAAATTCTTGCAGAAGGATGTCATCAAATGCATTTTGTACCAGCTGAATGGCATCAATCTGGCTGAGCTCATTCTTTTGGCGGTTTGCATCGTGATTTTCCTTGACCATGTCCTTGACAATTTCAGAATAGCCCTCAGAAGAACCACGGTCATTAGTACCAAGCAAGGTGCTTGTATCTTCCACCTGTTCTTCATCCAATCCATCTAGAGGAACCTGGTTTCCAACTTTTCTATCGACACCTACCACTGCATGCTTATATATCAAGTGCCACATTCTGATATACTTTTGATTTTTAAACTGTGTTTTGTGTTCTATATGATTGGTCATGATGGGCTCGGAGTCCCTGTGGGTAGGGGACCCTTGAAAAAGTCCATGGTGCGGCTTCAAATTTCCTTTCTTTTCTTCATGGCCTGTAATTTGATCCTCCAGTGGCTCAAGATCAAAATCAGAAGAGACCATGCTGTTACTTCCCGTTGATTCCACAAATTCATCATCAGATGGTCTTCTAATTTTATCTGGTGTTTCTCCATTTGGAAAATTGACCCTTAAATTTTTTCCAAATGATGTGGAGTCACCGTTGTTCGAGTCCTCAATGAGAATGGAATTAGCCTCCCCAACTTTATGGTTATATACGGCACTTGTCTCTTGTTTTCTGTCTTCGTCAGCGGCTTCTGATGGATGATTGTATAGAGTTTCACTAGGCAGCCACTCAGCCTCATATTCAAAATCGCTGAGGTCTTCATCTTCTCTACCTGAACTGCCAACTCCATTTGCTGTGCCTTTTGGTTCTTCAGCATGGGAATTTGCAAGCAAGTCCCGTCCTGCTTTTTGTTTGACAGGAGAGATAGCTATATTACTCGCATTACCAACTGCAGGATCTCCATTATGGAGCATTTTGCTTGACTGAATTCCTCTCTTCATTTTTCCAAAACGTTTGCCTTTATGAAGTTGATTCTCCCGTTTCATGCTCTTCTGGGTCTTCAACAATCTCCGCCTCATGGATACAAAGCGTTTCAATGGAGGAGCTGCGTTATGGTTACGGCCATGAAGGGAGCAATAAGTATATCGGCAAACCTTCATGACTGATTTTCCTTCAGATTCACATTCACCAGGCTGAAGCTCGAGCTCCAAGGAATCAGGGAATTTTGAATCTTTGAGAATTGAAGAACAGGTAGCTTTATGTATGCTTGAGTCAGAAGATTGACAAATTTCATAACATTTCCCCATAGAGGGCTTCTTTAATTTGAAGGTACCCATTTTTGTCAAGACTTTCACAGGTTTCAAACTCGATGTTCTTGTTATTGTAACTCTCACAGATTTGTTACCAGACAAAGCAGATTTTGGCCTCGAACCACTTAATTTTTTGCTAATAAAACTAGATTCAGAATTACGGAGGCTTGCCTGATAACGGGATTCCAATGTTCTTGCATGTGTACTCGACCACTCGAAATTTGCCTGCTTTATTGATCTCGACCTCTTCACTTTCCCCTGCACCTCGGTCCCTCCATAGCTTTTACTCATCAAAGTCCTCTTGATTTTCAAACTAGACATTCTTGCCAAACTCTTCCCAGGCTTTAAAACCGAACTTCTTGTTGGTGTAATCGCTGATTTCTGCCCAGAATAAGTAATATTTGGTATCAGACAAATTAAATATTCTTTACTTGAATCATTGCCACCAAAACTAGATTACAAATTTTCAAAAACTTGCCTGCAAACTTTCCCTCCTTGCATCTGAACTCCTCGTGGCCTTCGTATAACACGGTGGCGCATCTGACATCACAATTGGAGTTGGTGGTGGTGGGCTTGATGGATTAGCATACAAGACAACGGGAAGGGGCTCATGTCGGGATTTGGCTCGTCTCGTGGATGATCTTAAGCTTGGTAATCTTGAGAGCTTGATTGACCACAGTTTCTTTGGCTTCTTCTTTGGCTCTGTTTCTCCCCTGTCACCACTGTCCTGAACCCGATAACAAGATGATTCCTTGGTTAGGGACTGCATCTCAGGTTCCGCAGAACCAACACTATTGTAATCAACTCCAGCCTCGAGCTTGTTATGAATCATTATTCGAATCTTTACACAGACGGGTTTGGATTTTTGAAGTGAAAAGGAGGTTTGAATATGGTAATGTCAAAGTAATGGAGGTTGGACTCCCTCCCTCGAAGTATTTTGCCAAGAAGGTATTCTTATGACTAAGAAACCAGTTATTCTAGAGCCTGTGCTTGGACATGGTGACTGGTCTTGTTCTTCTTAACTTCCATAACTTTGAATATGGTGTAGAAAGGGACATGAAGATGCCTTGACTTGTACAAAAGAAAGAGTGATAACGACTTTACAAATATCAAATAACTCGGACAAATTCAGATCATTCTTCTCCACATAGATCATATCATTTTCTGAGAAACAGGTCAAGAAAAATCCTTAGATATGACCAACCAGTAATATGCCTTTTTGTAAACTACTGTCGTTTTCTGGAAAGTTCATGACAAATGCTCAGCTCTTGAACCTCACTCCCACAAGATTGCATTTTCCTGCAACATTCACATGGATTATATGAATTTGTTGACATATTCAATGCACAATTAATATAAAAACTTGAAATTAATTAACATAATTTTTTTTTTTTTTTTAACAACAATAAATTATATGAAGCCAGTGTTTTTAAAGGCCAACTTTTTATGTCAAACCTGCAGTACTGAGTCCAACACCAAATAAACCTATCTTAACAAATTAAGGGTTGTTTTCTTTTTTAAAGAAAAATATATCTCAATCCTGCGACGATAATCCACTGTCACGAGCCGGAGGCAAGTGCATTTATTAGGAGAAAAATTATACTCTTACCAATAGTTTTTATCGCTAGTTTTTAATATATTTATATATTTTTAAAAAATTAAAAAAATTTATAATATTATTAAAAAATATTTACTTAATTATTAAATAAAATAAAAAAAAAAACTCCCACCGGTGAGAGTAGCACCGCTCTAGTTAGGATAGTTGTGATCTGTCAGTAATAAAAGATCATAACAATGGAGACCGGAGGTGAGCACAAAACGCGTTGACAATGGTAATACTTTGGACCAGCAAAAGCTTGCTGGCTCTGGGACCCAAAATTATTCCAAGCGCAATCACCGGGGATCGGACGGACCTGGTTTTTTTTTTGGTATACCATCATCTTTTCTATGATCTGGAGTGCAGATCTTAAAAAAAAAAAAAACCATTGCACATTTTCGTGGGACCCAACAGAAATACTCACAAGTTTCAGTGTTTGGTTGATGTATTTTGTTCTAAAATGGAACTTCATGTGGGGGCAGTAGCATAGTCCAGAACATATCTGGTGATATCAAATATATTTGTGGCACTTATAATAACGGATGAGAAATGAAATGAAATGAGATAAAAATTAAAAATTAAATAAAATATTATTAAAATATTTTTAAAAAAAATTTAGAAAAGTAAAATTATTTATTATATTTTATATATAAATTTAAAAAAATTATAATAATTATATAAAATAAGATGATATAGTTTTAACTAAATAACCAAGTTTAAAAAAAAAAAAAATATGTAACCAAATCAGGCCTAACAGTCCGTGGGCCGTAGCCCGAAGCTTGTGCCGGGGGCCGAAGCTCGTCAATTAGCTTCGGGTCAAGATTGCTGAGAAACAGACAAGAGAATCTTGAAAGCTCAATAGCCCACCACTATCCATGAAAGAGGCCACCCCCATATGATGCATCTCCCAATAAATGTCATTTCCCCCGTGTTTTTGTTTGTCACTTTCTATAGATAGAAAGTTCCGACGATTTAACAAGTTTGTCCAGAAGCGCGCCATTGTGTTCCCTATCATCATTCTCCTCGTCCTCGATCCTCCAACTTTGTAATCATTACGCCATCGCATGCTTTATCCGAATCCTCTCTCCAAAGTCGGCGTCACCCTATCTCTATCTTTATCTCTTCCCGGATCCCAATGCTTCACATAATTGCATTTTCTGGTAATATTAATTTCTCTCACGTTCCTCTCTATTTACTCCTCCTCTAATTGTAGCCCTGCTGCGTTTCGCTGGGATTTCATTTCTGGGTTTTTAGGGTAGGTATTGTGGGTTTTATGTTCTGATTTGGAAACCCATTAGGCTGTGAATTGGGGAATCTGATCTCTGGAGCTTTCAGGTTCCAATGATCATGACAATTTTGGGGCCTCTGATATGGGATTTAATTGTACGTTGAGTTGCCGAGGGGTGTGGTTGGGGTCAAATCGTATGCTTTGGCATTTGGTTCCGAATCAAATGTGCAGTCAGGCTTCCTTTTGTTGATTTTGTTGAGCACTTTTCCGATTTCTGATTTGTATAAATTTGCAACGCACAACATTAGTTTTTATAACTTTTTTTCATAATTCTTGAGTTTGAGGTTGAAAGTTTTTTCTTGTTAATTTTGTTTTTAATACAAGTTTGCAGAAACAAACCGATTCGCTTTATTACCTCGCTCATGTTTCATTAATTTCACTGCCAAACACGGCCTGTATTCTACACAAGCCAGTTCCTTTCTTCTTGAAATCAGACTTTTATTAAGCCTAAAGGATATCAAAGGGACACCAAGGTACCTGACCGGAGAAGAACCTTCATCGAACCTGCGGATACCAAAAATCTGATCCTTAACGGAATCATTCACTCCACAACTAAAAATACCACTCGTCTTGGGGTTCGGGGCAAGACCAGACAAACCGAGAAAGGCATTCCTCATTCCGCAATCAAAGAAACAGAGTTAATCACGCTTTTTGGCGAGCTCTACNTTGGATTAGCATACAAGACAACGGGAAGGGGCTCATGTCGGGATTTGGCTCGTCTCGTGGATGATCTTAAGCTTGGTAATCTTGAGAGCTTGATTGACCACAGTTTCTTTGGCTTCTTCTTTGGCTCTGTTTCTCCCCTGTCACCACTGTCCTGAACCCGATAACAAGATGATTCCTTGGTTAGGGACTGCATCTCAGGTTCCGCAGAACCAACACTATTGTAATCAACTCCAGCCTCGAGCTTGTTATGAATCATTATTCGAATCTTTACACAGACGGGTTTGGATTTTTGAAGTGAAAAGGAGGTTTGAATATGGTAATGTCAAAGTAATGGAGGTTGGACTCCCTCCCTCGAAGTATTTGCCAAGAAGGTATTCTTATGACTAAGAAACCAGTTATTCTAGAGCCAGTGCTTGGACATGGTGACTGGTCTTCTTCTTCTTAACTTCCATAACTTTGAATATGGTGTAGAAAGGGACATGAAGATGCCTTGACTTGTACAAAAGAAAGAGTGATAACGACTTTACAAATATCAAATAACTCGGACAAATTCAGATCATTCTTCTCCACATAGATCATATCATTTTCTGAGAAACAGGTCAAGAAAAATCCTTAGATATGACCAACCAGTAATATGCCTTTTTGTAAACTACTGTCGTTTTCTGGAAAGTTCATGACAAATGCTCAGCTCTTGAACCTCACTCCCACAAGATTGCATTTTCCTGCAACATTCACATGGATTATATGAATTTGTTGACACATTCAATGCACAATTAATATAAAAACTTGAAATTAATTAACATAATTTTTTTTTTTTTTTTATAACAACAATAAATTATATGAAGCCAGTGTTTTTAAAGGCCAACTTTTTATGTCAAACCTGCAGTACTGAGTCCAACACCAAATAAACCTATCTTAACAAATTAAGGGTTGTTTTCTTTTCTAAAGAAAAATATATCTCAATCTTGCGACGATAATCCACTGTCACGAGCCGGAGGCAAGTGCATTTATTAGGAGAAAAATTATACTCTTACCAATAGTTTTTATTGCTAGTTTTTAATACATTTATATATTTTTAAAAAATTAAAAATATTTATAATATTATTAAAAAATATTTACTTAATTATTAAGTAAAAAAAATAAAAAAATAAAAAATAAAAAATAAACTCCCACCGGTGAGAGTAGCACCGCTCTAGTTAGGATAGTTGTGATCTGTCAGTAATAAAAGATCATAACAATGGAGACCGGAGGTGAGCACAAAACGCGTTGACAATGGTAATACTTTGGACCAGCAAAAGCTTGCTGGCTCTGGGACCCAAAATTATTCCAAGCGCAATCACCGGGGATCGGACGGACCTGGTTTTTTTTTGGTATACCATCATCTTTTCTATGATCTGGAGTGCAGATCTATAAAAAAAAAAAAACCATTGCACATTTTCGTGGGACCCAACAGAAATACTCACAAGTTTCAGTGTTTGGTTGATGTATTGTGTTCTAAAATGGAACTTCATGTGGGGGCAGTAGCATAGTCCAGAACATATCTGGTGATATCAAATATATTTGTGGCACTTATAATAACGGATGAGAAATGAAATGAAATGAGATAAAAATTAAAAATTAAATAAAATATTATTAAAATATTTTTTAAAAAAATTTAGAAAAGTAAAATTATTTATTATATTTTATATATAAATTTAAAAAAATTATAATAATTATATAAAATAAGATGATATAGTTTTAACTAAATAACCAAGTTTAAAAAAAAAAAAAAATTATGTAACCAAATCAGGCCTAACAGTCCGTGGGCCGTAGCCCGAAGCTTGTGCCGGGGGCCGAAGCTCGTCAATTAGCTTCGGGTCAAGATTGCTGAGAAACAGACAAGAGAATCTTGAAAGCTCAATAGCCCACCACTATCCATGAAAGAGGCCACCCCCATATGATGCATCTCCCAATAAATGTCATTTCCCCCGTGTTTTTGTTTGTCACTTTCTATAGATAGAAAGTTCCGACGATTTAACAAGTTTGTCCAGAAGCGCGCCATTGTGTTCCCTATCATCATTCTCCTCGTCCTCGATCCTCCAACTTTGTAATCATTACGCCATCGCATGCTTTATCCGAATCCTCTCTCCAAAGTCGGCGTCACCCTATCTCTATCTTTATCTCTTCCCGGATCCCAATGCTTCACATAATTGCATTTTCTGGTAATATTAATTTCTCTCACGTTCCTCTCTATTTACTCCTCCTCTAATTGTAGCCCTGCTGCGTTTCGCTGGGATTTCATTTCTGGGTTTTTAGGGTAGGTATTGTGGGTTTTATGTTCTGATTTGGAAACCCATTAGGCTGTGAATTGGGGAATCTGATCTCTGGAGCTTTCAGGTTCCAATGATCATGACAATTTTGGGGCCTCTGATATGGGATTTAATTGTACGTTGAGTTGCCGAGGGGTGTGGTTGGGGTCAAATCGTATGCTTTGGCATTTGGTTCCGAATCAAATGTGCAGTCAGGCTTCCTTTTGTTGATTTTGTTGAGCACTTTTCCGATTTCTGATTTGTATAAATTTGCAACGCACAACATTAGTTTTTATAACTTTTTTTCATAATTCTTGAGTTTGAGGTTGAAAGTTTTTTCTTGTTAATTTGGTTTTTAATACAAGTTTGCAGAAACAAACCGATTC
>QEOT01006602.1:44668-61855 GCA_003123785.1 Pterocarya stenoptera
TACGTCAATGATATTCTGGACTATAGTGTTCATCGCCAACATAAAGTCCTAATAAAAATGGTCCTCGACTCCTCCTTTCTCAATTCTTCTTTTACTTCCTCCCTTATCCCCAACCCCAACCCCTTCTTTCGTGGTGTTTAATAATACTTTGTGAAAAAAGTAAAGAGATGAGAGTAACAAACGATGTGCTTGAGTTTGGACTCAAGTTTCCTATTTGACCATTCAACACGTAGCTATCTGATCTCCTGTAAACTCAGTACTGGCTCTCTGTTTCTATGATTATAGATGCATTTAATGAGTCATTGCTACTTGGTACTAGTAGAATAAAGCTTTCTGGAGTTGCATGGTTGACATTTTGTTGAGGTAATCATAGCTTTTCCTCCCCTCCAAACCATCTCATAGGTACAAGGAGATTGCTTGTGACTGGTTGGTTCTCTGAAATGATTACAATCCACATTTTTTTTCTCCCTTCCCAGTTTTCTTCCCCTGTTTTAATGTACCGTAGCGCTTCACTTTCTTCTTTAGGCATTTTGTTTTTGTTCTTCCTTGTACTAGGGTGGCAACCTTTCTTTCCATTTCGTTTTTCTTCATTTAATTGTTTTTGATTGGGGCGTTATTTTAAAAGTTTGTAACTTGTGAAATGACAAATATTGGAAAGCAGGTGAAATATGATTTTCTTGCATCAACGGCTCAAGCTGGTGTTTGAATTGAGAGTTGATGCACAAGGGTTACATTATATAGTCTTAAGAAGAAAATTTGTGTCCAAATGGTTAGGTTGAGGCACAAATAGTTGATAAAGGTCCGAGAGATTTTATTTATTTTTTTAACTTATAAAAAAAAAAAAGATTTTATTTTATTTTTTTTATATGTGATGCATGGGGTAGTTACACGGTTGGAATGTCATAGCACCTCCACTTGAGTGGAATATCATGGCACGGTTTTAATGTAACAGCAGAAAACATTGTTGTTAATTTGGATCACTGAAATGTCAAACCACATCTTAAATGCACTCCAGCTCAAATACGTTTTCCAAAAGTCTTGATAATTTGTAGCATGTCTCATCTTGTTTAATTAAGCTGCACCTGATTTGGAGCATGGGAAAATTTTGTCAGAATTATGGGCTCATTGATCTACCCCTAGTGGTTATTGATTTCAGTCATTTAATCTGGTTATTGATCTACCCCTAATGTTTGATGGTGTAGCTTGCCCATCTCACCGAGATGGAGGTGAAACACAGATGCAACCAGGTACTGGAACTTGGTTTCCCTTTAGGTGGACTTGCCAAGCTCTTTGCTCAAGATTGGGAGGGTGATGTCACCGTTGTTATGCCTGCCACGCTTGCTCAGGTACGTGCAAAGAAAAGGTTTAAATTGCAGATTGGCATTTTCCATCCGAATGACCTAAACTTTCTCAGAAGTTTGTTTAATTAAACACTCAAATGTTTAAAATGAAAGTTGTTGAATGCTTGAAAGTTGGGCATTGGAAGCCTAGCTTCAAACTCGTATTTGTTTTCATCAATTGGAAAATTGTGATGACACCGAAGTAATTGACTAGCAATTTTTTTCTCCCACTTATTCTTGTTCCAGTACTCAAAAATTATACAAAACCCATCATCCGTGGAGCTTCAAAAGGCAGCAAACCAAGGGAGAAGGTGCACTTGGGAGAAGCTCTCGGCAATAAAAGCAAACTGTGGGATTGAGCTCGCGCTTGATGAGTGTGTTGCAATTCTCAACCACATGCGAAGACTCAAAAGGAGTGCTGAGAGAGCTGCTGCTTCTTCTCATGGCCTAGCTGGCACAGCCAAATTCAATGCTTCCAAAAGGATTCCTTCTTGGAACTGCATTGCACGGGAGAATTCCACTGGCTCCCTTGAAGAAGACCTTCTTGCAGATGTTTCTGCCTCATTTCTTCAAGGAGTTGGTGGATCCACGGGTGGGGGACCTTCTAGTAAAAATTTACGAGCACACTGGAACATGCATGATGGAAGTGATAGTGAGTCCGACAGTGTCGATCTAAATTCTTGGACAAGATCTGGTGGGCCCTTGATGAGGACTACTTCAGCTGAAATGTTTATTCATTTTGTCCAAAATCTGGATATTGATGCTGAACGAAATAGAGGTTTAATAGCTAATCGCAACTCAGCTGCACTTCAGATAGCAGGCAACAATCAATATTATCATAGCTCAAGGGTAACAACACCGGATAGAAGCCCAGAAAGCACAGACTTTGATCAGAGGGATCTTTTCAATAGAGTTTCCAGTAATAGTTCCAGCTTAACGGTGACGGAAGGTGATCTTTTGCAGCCAGAGAGGACCCACAACGGCATTGTGTTTAATATTGTTAAGAAAGAAGATTTAACAGTATCAACTAGGAGTCATGATGCGGAAAGTTACAACAGTGACGTTCCTGAATGTGTGCAACTTGACTGTCTTGAAAAAGAGATTGATGCTACTAGCTCTGCATCTGAATATGGTGACGATAATGTCACTACAACAAACAGTCTTAATATTACAGAATCTACTTATAGGGATCATTCTGGCATAGATGGTGCTAGCAGTCTGCATGTTGTGGATAGCTGATCGTGACAATAACTTGGTGTCGAAAATTCTATATTTTACAGTTGATCACCAGATTATACAAATTTGAAGCTCCTGTTGCCATTGAAGTGCAGGACCATGACTTCTAAAAGGGCAAGGCTACAAATGCGCTTCATTCCACCCCAGTCCCCAGTTATTTGGCAAGGAAGTCTCTTGACTCTTGATTCTTGATTCTGCAAACATTAGGCGTCGAATATGTGATACAACCAGGCAAGTAAACACCATAGTTGATACTGTCATTCTTATATATCAACAAATGATGTAGAACACATGATTATCTACTCCGAATGGCAGCAATAAACTTCTCTTCGTTTTTATGTTGTTATCTTTTATCCTTTACTCAGGCAAAACCCCCTTCACAAACTGTACAAAAAGCATGTTGTTTCATCTCATATAGCTGAGCAAAGAACAACTGACAAGTTCTTGATTTCTCTTCTCTAATACATAATTAGTAGTGCTTAACTTTTATTGTCTATTGTGTGAAAAATATATTGAATCTCATTATATATATATGCATGGAAAACATGAAAGTAGATGTTCCCGGGTGTCGATAGTGTGAAATGCTCCTCTTTCTACGTATGCTTACTGCCTAAAAAGCATGCAAGCGAAAACAAAATTAAAGAAATTAGTGTTTTTTCTTGTTATGCCCCATATTATATTATATCATACCAAATTGTGGAGCATCAGGTTCTATCGCTTGCACAGTGTCGATCTCCATAATCAATTATATTGCCGATTAACTTCTTTTTATATATTAATATTAGGCAATGTTTTTGTTGTCTATTGCGAAAATTCTGGCGACCCAATAGCTCACCCAGAGGAAACATGGGATCCTTTTCCCCATGATATTGTTATACGCCGCTCAAAAGTACAGTTCACCTGCCAATTTTTTGTTGTTGCATATGTGGACTATTTGAATAATTTCGAGATCCTTTAACATTAGAAGTTCATGTACCTGGTCAACATGCATAACGTACACGGGGAGCTTGTCTTTTGGGAAGACTCTTCCTTTATCTCCAAGAAATTGTAGTGGCAGAAATTCAGGATTATCTTGTTGGCACCTCCTTTGTAGACTTTTTTTATTTATTTCTGGTGGAGCAGTGATATTTGAACATTTTTACATCACACACTATTTATATTACATAATTTAATTTTTAAAATTTAAAATTTAAAATTTATATTCTTTGCACATGTACAACATTTGTTAAAAGAAATAGCTTAATTAAGTAATGCTACCTGAGATCGTGAACTGTGCAAGTGTGAGTTTGCTATTTTTATATAAATTTCATATACATTTACTTTTTTTTAAATAATTACACGGCGTAATTATTTTGAAATAATTAACCTATACATGCCCAAACTACTCCATCGGTCAGAGAATTGATGCGCGCATGACTTGGCGCAATGGGCAGTGGAAACGCAAGTTTTCGGTCACCTCCCTCTTATCCAAATTTCACCTTTTTTTTCTAAAGTTTTATAGTGGAAAACTTTCTATATAATTATGTTCTTTTTTTTTTCGAACTCTTGTATTTCGGTCAGTTTAATGAATGTTGTTATCTTGCTCTAAAAAAAAAAAAAAAAAAACCTACTCAGCCGAAAGTTTTAGTCAGTAATGTTCGACCAAGTACGGCAATAAACAATTGGGTCCTTGAGTAGAGTAGGTAAGCCATCTCCCTATCACTAATAACTACGTATTAAATACTCGTATGAAGAGCAGCTTTTGCACAACGATCACTTTTCCTAGTCTTAAATGATACAATTATTAGTTCATTTCATAGTAAACAAAAATACCAACTCTTTTTTAGTTCATTATTGGTCAAAAATAGTTACCTCACCATTACTCATGGAGACACACGGGTCGTATCCTTGCGTCTCAGAATTTTGCACCATTTTGGGTTTGAATAGTGGGTTAGTGATTTCTTATATAATCTACAGAGTCTGCAAAAGTTTCTTTGGCTGTTAGGCAAAGAAAATGGCACATAAAAAACATTGTGAGTCAAACATCATTTCCCTTTATGCTTGTTAAAATTACATCAAACAAATTGCATATCTATGATATGTGGTGTAGCTAGAGGTGCAACAATTCCCACTGAGTTGAGGGAATATTTTGGAGTGGGCTGTCACTTTAAAAGCCTCTGTGACAGATTAAGTGAATGTCCAGCTGTGTTTGTATAAGTGGACATAAAATCTCTTTGAATTTTCCTTCCCAATTCATAATAAAAAAAGAGATACATAAAATGTAAGTTATTTTATTTTAAAGTTGGTGCGTAGAACATATTATTTATATAGAATTTTTTAAAATATACCTATGATTAATGATGATAAAATATAAGATAAAAACCGTCATTTATCTTATTTTATTCTTATAATATTTTAAGCGAATTTATATTTATAAGAGTGCTTGTTGACGTACCAAATACAGTATTTTAATATAGTATTTAAAAAACTTTTATTATAACGGTTGTCATCCGCAATAAATATACATTGCGCAAGACCTGTAAACAGGGGAAGTACGATCCAAATACGTGTGGCGTGCGTGTTTGAACTTTGAACTTTGTGGCATGCAAGGCAATTTCTGAGGAGAAATTTCCGCGTGCTCAACCTTTACAGCGTGCTGCAATCTGTCAATGCCATAGTCTATAGATTGATAGATATGAAAGCTGACTCCAGCTTTGCAGAAATTCCCTTCAGACCAAACGGGTCAGACTTTTCAGCCCCTTGCCTCTCTTTCTCTTCCTGTCCCTATTAACTTTTTAATTATGCATTGTTCAACAGGTTCCCGCTGAATTTATACTTGAAAAACATCATACCTTTTTCTTCGAAATCTGAAAAGTTTATAAATTGACGTTGTTTTATATAATTTTTTAGATTTATCAATCATATTATTTTTTAAATTTATTTTTTATGTGTAATTTATTTGTTGTTAAAGTATTTTCTTTTTAATTTATGTATCATTTAAACTAAATCCAAGCATTGACATTGGCTTTTTTAAAAGTCAATATATCTTTAAAATTTGAAAAAATGTAAATAAAATCGTCTATATTGACTTTATCAAAATGTAAAAGTTTGAACTTTGAGCTATAGTGATTTTAAGTAAATCGTTAAATTTGAAAATGTACTGTTCATCACCAAAATTAATATTTTATTATAAAAATTAAAACCAACTTCTTTTCTCCGTATATAGTAATATAATAGTTTGTTCTTTAAATAATAACTCAGTTAAATTCGTATAGGGTTAATACTATAAGGTTATAACTACAATAATTTTTATTTGTTATAATAATATAATATAATATAATATTATTAGCTGAAAAATCCAATGTTCCCGTCTAATTCTAAGCCATCAAAAAAGTTGCCAATGCTATCTGGATGCATTCCGTTTAATCTTTGTTATTAATCGTTGGTCTTTCTTTGGATAGTGTAATTGCAAAATATGAATAAATAAAAATATTATTACTAAAAAATAATATTATATTATTATTTTGATTAATTTAATAGCTGATCTAATGTGAGATTATGGATATAGAAGTTTTGGAATTATGAAAAACATGAACTTTTTTATCAAATTTTAAAGATGACTTTGATGAAGCTAATACCAAAGCTCTAGTTGTTGTTAAATCTATGGTAATTTTGCTACAAATGACAATTAGGTTTGAGAAATACTAGTATGCATCCCTATTTTGTCCCTTTATTTTGATCGCTCATATATTTAATTTAAAAAAAAAATCGTTTGTTCGTAATGGTTAAGGAATGAACTATATGTGTGTTTGTATTTTTTTTATTTTTTAAAAATATTTAAATACGTTTAAGAAATATTTGAAAATTACAAAAGGAAAATTGCACTAAACGGCAGAATAGTACCGCATATTAGGTTTTACTAGATTGTAGCGGGATGAATGAGATCTATATATAATATCCATTTAATGTAAAATAATAGATATTTTAGTCATTTCATATAACTTGGATAAGTGAAATAATTAAAATATTTCATCGCCTTAAACTACACGGAAATTATATATAGTTGAATTGAGGGAATCATGGTACGACCCGACCCTCGTTCAAGTCCATGCAACTTTAATGCATATAGTTCATGGTGTCGATGAAATATTCTGTTAATATCCAACCCAACTTAGGTCTCCTTAGTTTTGTGTCAAATGGGAACACTTTTTCCTACCAATTCAACTTTTTTATTTTTTTGTGGCAATTAGTCTGGTTTGTTTTTCGAAATAAAATGAGTTGAGATTAAAGTTGAAAAGTTGAATAAAATATTGTTAGAATATTTTTTTAATATTATTTTTATTTTAAGATTTAAAAAATAAAATTATTTATTTTATTTTGTATTGAGATTTAAAAAAATTGTAATGATTACATAAAATGAAATATTTTTTGAAAACAAACGAGCTAGGCCTAACATTTCTTGTATGGAAATTTTTTTTTTCCTCCAAATAATGGACATTGTACTAAATTTTTTGATGGACGTTGTAGCAATGAAAGACACAGAAATATTTGTCCTAGAAATATTAATCTATTCATCACAAATTAGGCCATGTTTCAAGTTGCATGTTTCCAAAATAAATAAGTTTCGGAAAATAAAAGCATTCAATTTTTCGGATTTAAATCTACTGATCGTAATTATAATAAATATAATATTAGATACAATTAGATACAAACTCTAAATAGATAAGCTTTGTATAAATTATTTGTAAAAAAATTAATTTTACTAATAAAAATTAATTTTTAATACTTATAGAAATTATTTCTTCGTAAGAATCTTAATATTATTATGATTTGGTTTTAGATGAGAATTTTTAAATTTAAATGAAAGTTTAAAATATTATTTTTAAATATTATTATTATTAAATTTTAAAAAATAAAAATAAAATTTAAATAAATTAAATTATTTATTATATTTTATACAAAAATTTAAAAAAATTATAATACTTAGATTATAATTTTGTTTCTTATCCCAAGCCTTAAACATATCCTAAATGTTTGTCCGTTTCGAGAGAGACAAAATTGGCAGGAAATTTAAACTTAAGGGTGCGGTTAGAATGCCGCCCCATTTTGACCGCTGGGAATACCGCCCAGCGTAAAACCACTATTTTTTTTTTTTTTGTTTTTGCTTTTCACATTTTTTTAACTTATTTAAATACATTTAAAAAATAAAAAAAATACATCAATACATTTAAAATTACTTTCTTAATCACTAAGTAAAAAAAAAAAAAAAAAAATTTGCCCAAGCGGTACACTTGGGCGGCATAGTATATTTACTCTAAACTTAAAACTGGGTTTTTCGGCTACGTGTTGGAGCTAGCACTTTGACTAGTTACCTTGATTGAGTCACGATAAAATCTTTTAATAGAATAGATGATATCCTCTTACTATTTATTCATATTTTTTTAATTTTTAATTTTATTTAATAATTAAAAAAATGACATTTAATAAAATTATATTTTTTATATTTTTTTAATAATTAAAGATGTTATACAACCGTAGGATAACGTTATATAATCATTATATACAATCGTACGGAAACGTCATGTAATCATTTTTAATAAGATTATAATTTATTATTAAAAAATTAAAATTTTTATTTAAATATTATATTTACTCTTTTTTTTTTTAAATTACACTACGTTTACACACTCCACACCTACAAATACTATTTCTCAAAATCTTTACCCACCATTATTTACCGTGAGTAGATAAGTTTTACATATTTATTTTAGAAAAAAAAATAATGAACTTTATACGAGATTTGTAGACTTATTTAATATTATTTAAAATATATATAATATTATAATTTGTAAATTAGAGTTTTATAATTTTTAATGATTTTTTTTAACTTTTTCTTAAAATGTAAGTCATAACTTATTAAGTTCCATGTGAATAATAATTGAGAAAAAGAAAATATATTTATAATCATGGAGTATGCATGTACAACAAAATTTTTTTGAGAAAATTGAATAAATATAAGATTCATGTAAAAAAATTATTTTTTAATAATAAATTCAACTATTTTTTAAAATAATTATGCAACACATGTACACTCTAGTAGAGTGATTCTACAAGTAGTATAGATAACATTACTCGTGATTAGACCAACGTTAAGCACAAAGCAATATGGAATAAGCTCACTGGAAGGATAGTGCAATCGTCTTCGAGGTTGAAATTATTCTATTTTATTTCTTTGTCTATAGAATATATAGTAAAAGCATTAATACTGGATTCAACAAAACTTGACTAAAGAATTCATTTTTATAAATTTAACTAATCACTTTTGAACAATATCAAATAACAGATTCTTAAAATCTATTATTATTTTATTAAAATATTGATTTTGACATTTTCATTTTTTTAATTCTAATTGTAATTTGAATATTTATTCGTTATTAAATAAGTACACATTAATTTTCTAACATTGATGTTAGATTTTAAAAGAAAAAATTGACATCAACTAATCATAATATTGCAGAACTAAAACTTGAAGCACTTCAACAAAATGATGCCACATCATTGAAATGATAACTAATAGAAACTGGCCGCCTTTTGTGGTTGAGTTTGGGATTTGGGTGCCCCACGTGCTTTTGAGACGATTATAAATTTTATGAAGTTGTGAGCTCGCGCGAAATGAATTGCATGTAGGAGAGGGAATTTTTTATGCCAAAATAATATTTAACCAGTAACTTGGACTAAATAGATTTGGCTAATAAGAATTATCAAAGTTAAAAATACTGTGGCTTTATTGAGTCAATTACAATGAATTTTTATGCAATATAGTTAAAATTTAGCCAAAATATAACTTTGTTGAGGTTACAACTAATGCTTTATGAATTTCAAGCCTACATATTTATAATTCAGTCGTGATAGTACAAGAGTGGTCATCGATAAGGCTAAATAGTCTTTTTATTTTTTCATATGTTTTTTTATAATCTTAACCAATTTTTAAAAAAATAAAAAATTTACAAAGTCATTTAAAAATATTTCCTCAAAAATTAAATAAAAATAAATAAATAAAACATCAAACAGTGACTTTTGTAGCGCTGCATTTGATGCAACATTTTCCTTTATAATTATATAGTAGGAAAATGCTATTCTCACCGTTCTAATCTACCGCTGTGATTGTTTATTTTAGTTTTTAGTTGTTTTACTTAGTAATTAAAGAACTGTTTTTTTAATTAATAATGTGATTTTTAAAAAATATATATATTTAAAAGTGTTAAAAAATACATGTAAAAAAAATTAATTATGCCAGCATTAACATTGGTCTATGCATATGTATATGCAAAATCATATTTTTTACATATCCATTTTGCCATTCAAGCAAAAATTTTACATTGGCTTATGCATATTTGAAACAAAATAATAACAAAAATATTCTTTTATTATTATTAATTTTTTTATATATATTTTACAATTAGCATCCATCACATACATTTGACATTAATAATATAAATACAATAATAAAAAAAATATAATTTTTTTTATATATTGTATTAAAAATATAATAAAATGAACAAAAAAATATAATATATTATAATAATAAAATAAATGTGTAAGTAAATGTTTATTATGTTGTTGAGGGAGAGAGAAGAGAAAATAATTGTGAGAGAGAGAGAAAGGGAGGAGAGATAAATAATTAATAAAATAATATTTAAAGTATGAATAGTAGATCTCTAAATTTATATAAATACTATTTATAACTATATAAAAATATGAAATGCATAATCTAATATAGAAAAATTTATGTTCATATATGAACACATGACTTTACAAAGACATAAGCATCAGCCAATGTAAATGCTCCTGACGGTAGCTCTCGGGTGCGGTGGACGTAATTATAGAGTGGGGTCTTTACGTGAATGTTGTTATGAGCGTGGTGGTACCTGTAATACCTACCAATGATTAAATAGTCGAGATGCCAGACCAACCTATTCTCCCCTCATCATTGCCTTTGTTCATCATGTGCTTTGCAGATTTCCTATATCTTTCATATACATATAGATATATACATATATATATATATATGTAAAAAATATAATTGTAAACAATTTTACGTATGAATATATGTATTTATTTAATATGATTGGTTAAAAAGTAAATTTTATTAAAAACAATACTAATTTAAATTTAGAATATAAAGACAACAACATTTATACGTAGATTAGTACGTAAACTTACTTATATATATAGTAAAATTCTTATATATATATAAATTAAGGAAACAGAGAAAAAAAACTTGGAAAAAAAAAACTACAACAATAGTCAAAGCCGTATGATAGTCATAAGTTTCTCATCAAAGGATACATATTTAACACATATTTGTTAGATTATTGTATTTAATAATCGTGCAACTCTCATAATTGCTACTTTAATCATATTTTGACTGTTGAGATGACGTTTTATATGAATAAATACTTTAACTACAAAAAATTTCAATAAAAATAAATCTATAAATTGTCGTAATTTTATATGATAGATTAGATTGTAAAATTATTTTTATTGTAAAGTCTTGTTTGTTTTCAATATCAAAATTTAAAACTTTGAAAACATCACATTCTATCATTATAACTTTCTCAAATCTCTATATAAAATAAAATAAATAATTCAAAATTTTCAAATCTCAAAATAAATATAATATTAAAAAATATATTCTAATAATATTTTATTCGACTTTTCAATTTTAATCTCATCTCATCTCTGAAAATAAATGAAAAAATTTAGCGAATTATATAAAATCGTCTCAGTTTGTAAACTTAATTTTGTAAAATTTTTTTGTGACGGTATAACTTCTTTTTCATATATGCATACATATATATATATATTGATATATTGTGAAATGCGACCCTTTTTATTAATTTTCCCGACACAAGAGGCTTGCTCAAGAACTTACAAAGACAGGTCTTGTGAGGTTTGACCTTAACTTAACCCACACAGTTATACAAAGATGTTATTGGCATAGTTGTAAATTTCGTACCGTACCAGTCGGTATTTTTCATACCGGCTACCGGACCGGTACAGGTACACTATATATTTCATACCGGCTGAAATACCGGCCGGTACCGGTCGTATCGGTACCGATATTTCAGTCTGTACCGGTCCGTACAGGCCGATATTTCGACTTTTTTTTTTTTTTTTTTTTTTTTTNTATAGACTATTATTTTGAAATATAATTTATATATATAATTTATTCATATACCGAAATGTTATCCCGAAACGGTACATGAAACGGTACCGATATCGAAATATTTCATTTCAGTGACTCGACCGGTACGACATCCGGTACGGTATTCAAAACATTGAAACTTATTGGCATGCAACATAGCCTGCATGTCGCAACGGACACGAACATAGTTTTGCTTTTACTTATAAATTACTCACAAGTGATTATTATTATGTGATAGGTTAGATTTTATAAAAATAAATTTATAAATTGACGTGAGTTTATGTAATATATTAAATTTATTTTATAATAAAAATAATTTATAATCTGACGTATTATATCAAATTATGTAATGAATTTATAAATTTATTTTTATAAAATCATTAAAAACATTTATCTTACTAGTACATAATGTGCGGTGACATCATAAGATATTTTCAATTCGAGATTTGGGCATGTCCATTGTAGTGTATGCATGAATCTTCTACACAACTCTAGTAAGCAGTTGTCTTGGTCCATCAATGTCTTATCAATATATTTCAAAGACAATTACATTTTGCTAAATTCCATAATAGCCGTTTGAACAAGTAATTACAGACTAGCCATTACATAAATATATATATATATAATATATATTTATATTGAAGCTTACTTGAGGGAATCAGCCGAATGCCGATTGGCTTCAGATTCGATTATTATCTGCTAATTGGGTAAATAATCCAAGATTCTCCAGCAGCGGCCTGCACATTTTTTAAAACTGTACCTTTAATTAAACCACTTAAAGCATGCCACGTTGATATCAATTTAATTGATTAATTTTCAACGCAACTTTTAATTTTATTGAACAGCTTTTTATTGGCATCGATCGCTCTGGTAGTCGCTACCCCCAACAACATCAAACTCAAAGGAACCCCACTAAATACACGACCAAACAAAGTGGCTATGGTCACCTACAGTGTCTCACCCATTAATAAAATCTTGTCTTAGGTACCGTTATCTAGGATGCACAATTTTTATTTTTATTCATTCAAGTACGGTATATTGCGTTTTTATCTCATTTTTTGTAACATATTTTATAAATATAATATTTTCCATAGTTCTTAAAATCATATTTAATCTTTTTTTGAAAAATTTTTATTGTAGAATATATATAATAAAGTGCTTACATTAAATATTTTGATTTGAAATATAAAATATAAAATATAAAATTTAAATCTTATTACTTGAATGATTTGGATGATCATCTGCTATACATACCGGTTTGAGAATATAATAACTCGTTCAATATACTTTTTTGTTATTAACTTATTTTGATTGATAATATATTTATAATTCTCTCAAACTCTTTTTATATACTTATTGTAATTGTAAGGCAGGTGTATAAAGTTTTAAGATTTAAATATTCTATAAATTTATCCTTATATTTTTTTTTTCTAAGCTTATCCTTATATTAATTAATTGTGAAATTGATTATAAAATGATTAAAGAATAACATTATTATTTTTTCACGTAATGAGTCATTTTCACTGATTTCGACGTTTATTTTCAGCTAATTTTCATAAATTTTCTATTGTTTAATTGGAATTTAATGATGTACATACTGTATAGGTCTTATAAAGTTTAATTGCCCTCGATATAATATTTCGAACAATTTAATTTCTATTATAAGAGCATACAGTCAAGAATTGTAATTCAATACTATATATGTATTTGGGTTGAGGAATGCAATATCAGTCACAATTTATTCTCATATTTCACAATTATAATTTTTTTTATAAGATATAAAATATGAGGTAATAAATAATGACTGATAAAAAAATATTTTTCTTTGGATTTAACGTCGAATATAGATTTTCCTTATATTTCAATCTATATTATGGTTGAAATTTTAATTTTTTTAATTTATATTACCCCTTATAATAATTTTGAATAATGATATATACAAGTCTTAAATCTATAAATTTCGGGCAGATATTTTATTAAAAAAGTGAACTCTATAAAAATTAAAAACAAAAAACTAACTTTTTAGATTTTATTATAAAATATTTTATTAGAAAGAATGTATAATAGTATAAGGTGCATTATACTATTAAAGTATAAATATAATATTTGAAGATGATATGTTTTTCCGCGGCTATACTGATGTAGAAGTAATATGAGTCACGTATATATAAATACACCCACTTGAAAAGCTGAAAGGAAGCTTCCTCGAAGCTGCCCATAGCACTGCTCTCATCGCGAGCATTTAACCCTTCGTCCTTCCTACTTCCTTCCACTCAAACCACTCTTCTTCCCCTCTCCACTTTCTCTCTCCCCCCATTCCTCTGCTTCTTTGTGTCTATCATTTTGCCATGAAGCTCATCAAGATCAACCCGAAGTACCTCATTGTCAGCCCCAAGCGCTTGTTTCGGTCCAAGAAGGACCGGCCCTCCTTGTCCGGGTCCGACCCTTTTTCATTTGGATCCGGAACTTCGTCGTCCTCCGGTTCCGACGCCTCCACGTCGATCCATAAGCCCGGTTCTGGCGTCGGCAACGCCGATCTTGGGACCCCCAAGAGCGTCCTGCCCGAGATATCGGGTAACTGGTCCGATTCCTCGGCCGATATGCATGCTGAACTCGTGGAAACGTTCAAGTTCATAGACAGTTACCACGACGGGAGAGTGTCAACGAAAGAGCTGGAGGCCCTGCTGAGTAGGATGGGATCCGAGCCACCGAGCGAGGAGGAGCTGACGATGATGCTGAGCGAGGTGGATCGGGACGGCGACGGGTGCATAAGCCTGCAGGCGCTGCTGAGTAGCGTGGGTTCGGCTAGCGGGCCGGCTTGCGACTCGGAACTGCGCGAGACGTTCGATTTCTTCGACACGGATCACGACGGGATGATCACAGCGGAGGAGCTGTTGGGATTTTTCACGGCTATAGGGGACGAAAAGTGCACGTTAGAGGATTGCCGGCGCATGATAGCCGGTGTGGACAAGAACGGCGACGGGTTCGTGTGCTTCGAGGACTTCTCGCGTATGATGGAGCTGCAGAGATGATCATATGATCATATCATGACGTGGCTCCTGATGTTAAGGATAAATCCACAGTCCTTTTGTATTTTGATTTGGTATTTCCTTTTTGGTTGGGGGTGGGATGTGGAATTTTGTTGTATTTCTTGTGGTGAGATCAGTCAAGGGCATCGAGATCATGAAGAAGGTCGAATCGGACGTACGGCTGTGGTTGGTCGAACTTTAAAGTTTGAGGAATTGTGTTCTACTTTTACGTACATATACTATGAGAAAATATATAATATATTTTTTCAGCTAGCATTTTAATAATTGAATGGGGGAGATAGGGAAGGAATTAGTACCCAAAAAAATAAAAAATCAAGTTTGTGTACTATTTTTTAAAAAGTGAAATTTATTATTAAAATATAAATTTTTTATATAAGTTTTAAATTTAATTAATTTTTTAAATAGAGTACGGGAGATTTAAACATTCACTTATACGCTCTAAAATTGAAAATATAATCTCTCTTTTACTAATCCAACAATTCGGCTCCCTTGAGCGGTGGTTTTAGAGGATCATATTGGGTTATTAGTTTTCGTAATTTTGTTAATTTTTGCTTCCTCTTCTTCACGATTTATAATTAGAGAAAGTTGCAAATGGATAGATAGAAAGAGATGACACCAATCGATATTGATTGGAGACTCATATGCAACAGTGTCGGTGTGTGGAGTCTACATGGGGGGTTGAAGGTAGGTGAGTCTAATTTAAAAGATTTGAAGATGATGAGTTCATCAATGTCGTGTGTATCGACATTAGAAGCGTGAATAAGTGGCAGCCCGTGAAGTCCAAACGTGGTTTAAGGTGACATGTTAGTTTCACACATTGGTCATTTGACAACAATTCTTCCTAATGCCTAGAGATCAATTGTTGGAGACGTATGTATGGGACGGTTTGTATGAGTGTTTAGTTTGGGCAACGATAGATGTGTAAAGCAAGAGTAGGCGGGGGGTTGGGGACTCTTCTCCAAAACATTTTGACTTAAGTACTGAACAATAAAAAAAATATAAAAAGAAATTATAGGAAGGGGAAGTTCGATTACTGGAATAACTTTCTATATATTATCTTTGCTAATGAACTGTTACATATTTAAAAGAAAATCCACAATGGAAGTGGTTTTTATTAACAACTCTCAAAGAGCCCTGTCCAAAGTTTATACTGTAGCCATGAGATGTCGCATTAGATACGATTGCATTGATTTTGGATGAGTTGTTGTGATTGAAAAAAATCTTCTGCTCCACAACCTTAAATAGAAGAACGAGTCAAAACGCTAAAACCGTCTTGTAATATGGCGTACCTAAATGTTAAGATTGTCTTGTAATTTAACATTACAAAACTTTTCAAACGGGATGCGCAGGTGGGAGGTAATCGGGTTGTACATAAAGTTTATGCTGAATAAAAAAAATAAGAGTAGACCTTTTTCTTTTTCTTTCTTCTTCTGTTTTTTCTTCTTTCGTACGTTTTTCTATCTATCTTTTTTTCCTCGCAACTTCAGAATCCTACCTACCCTGTGCAACTTCGTCCAAGTTTTTATACAGTTACATTCACGAAGTTCTCCTTAACTGGCCATGCGCCATGTACCAGAAGATCATGCTTTCGGTAAGAATAGAGACCGTCTAATAGTCTCATCGAACCAAATCCCCTGGGAAGGAGAATAAAAATAGTCAGCATGTAGCTCATCCTATATAGAATCCTCCTCAAATGACATCATATTTAGATCAGGTGGCATATTTAGATCGGGCAGAAAGTAGCTGTTGTCCTTTGTAGAGGCAGTGGCCTTGTCGATCGTGCAAGGTTCCTGATTGCATGGTATCATCATTTGGGGAATCTTCTCGTAATCTTGAAAAATTATGGTAAGGAGTAGAGGCTTGAAAGGGTTCTTTGAGATCTATCGAGGATTCTTTCATAAAGTTTCTCACAGTCAGATTTGTATTGTGCTTGAATAACAAAACCATAAGAACAAAATGAAAGAAAAGAAAAAAGATCTTAGAAACCCAATTGGATTGAGCAAAGAGAAATTGAATATAAATAGGAAATTAAATTATTATTTTTTCCCTTACTTCAGAAGCCTACTGGATTAAGCCTGTGACAATGCCACACCCATTCACAATTGAGAGGAACAACCAAAGGGCTCTTAGAAATTAATCTTCCTCCACAATATTGGTAAAAATGAGGAGCAAGCGTCATAGCTCTTAATTCTGAAGTGGGTATCTTCTCTCTCTCGCTTTTTTTTTTTTTTTTTTTGGGTTTTAAGTCTGAGTAAATCAGAGCATTTGCGGAAGATCTATTGAGCAAAAATAAGGAGCAAGCGCCATAGCTCTTTATTTTGAAGTGGGTATCTTCTCTCTCTCTCTTGTTGGTTTTTTTTTTTTTTTTTTTTTT
>QEOT01006602.1:64627-85677 GCA_003123785.1 Pterocarya stenoptera
AAAAAAAAAAAAGGAAAACTGTTTATCAATATATTTAATTTATAATATAAATTTTAAATTTTGAATAATACAAATTTATAGAGATAATATGTGTTGTAAAGATATTTAAATTAAAAAAAATGGAAATTTTATAATTGATTTCGGGATAAGTCTGGATAAAAAAAAATCTAAATTTTGTGATTCATCTCGAAAAATAGCTATCGAAAGGATAGATTAATTTATTAGAAAAAAATGAAAATTATCCAGAAAATTAATGTTTGATTGGAATTTTGAATATAAATGATTAAAGTTGTATTTGGGTAGTGAGGTATTCAGAGATATTTTGTAAATAATAATGAAAAATAATAAAAATAATGATAGAATATTAAATAATAAAAAATAAAAAATAATAAAATAAAAAATAATTGTCTAAATCCTTACCAATTAATTTACTTCATTCTCCCAAGAAACTTGTCTTCCTCCCGAAAAAGAAAAAGACCATTTTTGTTACGCTATTGGGCTTTCATAAAGAGTAGCACAGACTACTTCCAGAACATCAGCCCACAATGATAGAATCCTCTTCTTTCTGTTTTGTCTGCAGCTGACAATCCCACATCGGGAACTTAAGAAGTAAAAGAAAGGTTTATGTAGCGACAGTGCAGCAGAAGAGGGCACGACCTTACTTGAACAGGATCTGTTCTATAGGTTGTACATCTGTTTCCTTGAGTTCTAAGGAGACAGGAATCCAAGTCTGGTTGATGAGCCATGACCGTGCGATCAGAGCGTGAATAACAGATTCGCGGTCCTTGGACCGTTGAATCAGTAGAGGATCGTTCCCAGCTACTCTTCCGACTGGCTGCGATGGTCGCACGGTTGTCTGACAGACTCTTTATCTTTTTGCGTGTGCTGCATGAGTTTTTATAAGCAAGGTTTAATATATGACCTTGAGAGCATCGTTTCGGGTGGTTAATTCCTTAGACCTGCATCATACTTTGGCATGGAATTCAGCCATCAAATCCCATGTCGACTCGGGTTTTTTTTGTTCGGCTTTTTTGTTGTACAAGGAAATGAGAGGATTGGGTGTTGCCCATGATAGTTTTACGTTTCCGATAGTAAACCGAGCTGTTTCATCGCTTCAGAGAGATGTCATTTATGGAAAGATGGTGCATTGTGTTTCGACGAAAATGGGGTTTGGATTTGATGTATACTTCTCTAATACGATGATCGAGGTCTATGCGAAATGCGGGCGTCTAGGTTATGCTCGTAAATTGTTTGATGAGATGTCTTACAGAGATTTAGTTTCTTGGACTTCGATAATTGCAGGCTATGCTGGAGAAGGAAACATTAGTGGTGCTTTTGATTTGTTTCAGCAACTGAGGGTAGAGCTTGAGCCCAATTCAGTGACTTTGATCGTAATGTTGCAGGCGTGTTGTGCCGGTGAAAGCTTGACCCATGGGAGGCAACTTCATGGTTATGCAATCAAGGTCGGGTTAGTAATAGATGGATCTGTACAAAATTCAATTTTGAGAATGTATACTAAGATCGGCAGTGTTGAAGAAGTTGAAAGGTTTTTTAGGGAGGTTGACCAAAGGGATGATGTTTCCTGGAATACTTTGATATGCTTTTATTCCATGGAAAGAGACTTTGAAAAGTTGGTCGATACGTTCAGTAAAATGCAGGGTCTAGCAGCACTCAGCGTTGAGACTTTAACATTACTAATTTCAGCATTTGCGAAGTCTAGAGATATTTTTCAAGGTGAGTGGATGCATTGTTTAGCTATAAAAACTGGTTTACTGGATGATGTGTTGCTGACTTCTTTATTGGATTTTTACGCCAAGTGTGGGAAAATAGAGATATCGGCACAGTTGTTCAGAGAAATTCCTTTTCAAAATACTGTTACATGTGGTGCTATGATGTCAGGTTTCATTCAAAATGGTTTTATTAAGGATGCCATAGATTTGTTCCGTCAAATGCAAGCAGCAAATGTTGAACCCGGGGTAGAAATTTTGAGAATCATTCTTGATGCATATACACATCTGGGAGCTCTGCAATTGGGCAAAACAGTTCATTGTTACTTTATAAGGAACTTGTTGAACAGTTCCAAGAAAGAAACTACACACCTCGAGACCTCTATCTTAAACATGTACATAAAATGTGGAAGCATTTCTTCAGCTAGGGTATGTTTTGATGATATATTGGTCAAAGATCTTGTAACATGGACCACTATGATTGAAGGCTTTGGCACTCATGGGCAAGGTTTTAAAGCCCTAGAACTTTTTGGTCTGATGCTGAAAAAAGGAATAAAACCAAACAGTGTCACCTTCTTGAGCTTATTGTCTGCTTGTAGTCACTCTGGTCTTATCAGAGAAGGGTGTGAAGTTTATTTTTTCATGAAATGGATCCATGGTATCGAACCTGAGTTGGATCACTACACTTGCGTGGTGGATCTTTTGGGTCGACATGGAAAGCTTAAAGAGGCCTTAGCCATTATAGTGAAACTGGTTATTTTTCCGGATGGTCGGATTTGGGGTGCTCTTCTTGCAGCTTCCAAAATTCACGGCGACATAAAACTAGGGGAATATACAGCAGAAAGGCTTTTGGAACTGGAACCTGATAATGTTGGGTATCATACTCTGTTGAGTAATGTACAAGCCAGTGTGGGACAGTGGGAAGAAGTTGAAGAAGTTAGGAGAGTTGTGAATGAGGAGTATATGAAGAAGAAACCAGGGTGGAGTTGTATTGAGGCGAAAGGGATCATTCATGGATTTGTATCCGCTGATAGATCACACCATCAAGTGGATGAGATTTATGAGGTATTGGGGTGTTTAGGTAGGATGATTCAGGAATTTGGAAATTATTCTTTGGTTGATTTGATCCCCTGAGGTATGCATTCAAATTCCTGAGGCAAAGACATTATCCTAGTCTTGTTTGTGTCTGGATGGTGAGACTGGAGGGGGCTGAAACGAGCTCAGGCTTAATGCCGATGTGCAGTTGTCGGAAAGCAAGGTTGATGCTAAAAGAAGATGGGCTGATATCCAAGTGTTCATTTTGGATAAAGCAGGGAGTAGGTTGGATGCTTGGAAATACAAAAAATTTCTAGTTTGTGGCAGCCAGAACTATTCAAATTACCTTCCGGCCTGGAAGCAAATGAAGATCAATAGACTTACAAATATAATGGTATTGGTAAGTCTGTCAGACAGCCGTGTGAAAATCCCAACCAGTTTATATTGGCCGAGAAGGATCCTCCGCTGCATCAATGGTCCAAGACTCCAAGGACCGTGGATTCACCAAACATAGGATAGGAAGATGTTATGATATTGGAGTTTTCTCATGTGGGTCGACAATGATTTATGGGTGAAGCTCTTTCTGCGTCGGTATTTCTTAGAAGAAAAATTATACTTACAAATTGGCGTGGACAACATATCCTTCACATTGCGGCATGATATGATTTGATTTCTTAAAATATTTAATTTTATATTTTTTTAAAATGAAATTCCACCCTATCAACAATATGGAAAGTGTGTGATTCACAATGACTCGCAGGAAAAACGACGAGAGTAATATTGTGAGTGCTAGTTGGCTCATGAAATAAAAGGAAAATGTTATTGAACACTTGTGTGACTGTCCGAAAGATCCTTTTATAACGTGTTTTACCACACATCATCGTACACCAAACACCACAAATGTTTTAATATTTTTTTTAATTTTTTTTTTGTTTTATTCCTACTAAATTAGTTAATCTATTTTATTCATCATCCATACACCATATATTTGATAAAGAAAAAAAAATCATGTGTAGTGTGTGGTGTATGAATGATTAGTAGAAAATTTCTTTTATAACAGGTCAAATGGCCATATATTAAGGTCTTGTTTGATTATATAGATAAGATGAGAAATATGTGAATAATAGTGAAATAGTTTGAGTGAATATACTTGATGGGATTTTGGAAAATGTGAGAGAAAAAATTATGAAGTAAAATATTGTTAAAATATAATTTTTGTTTTAAGATTTGAAAAAATTGAATTATATTTTGTGTTTTGTTGGGAAGTTTGAGAAATTTGTAAAGATTAGTTAATTATCAAATGAAAAAAACTGAGAAATTATAAATTTAAAATTGAAAAATATTTAGTTTTTGAGATGAGATAAGATATAATAAAATGTGTTGAAATCATATGTGAAACCTAAACGGACCTAAGCTTTTTGAAGCTTAGGGATAGCCAATGTATCATAAAAAATACATGATATATATAAGTCCTAAATGCACAAGTTTGGTGCAAGCCCTTTTATAAAAAAATGGACCTCACCAACTCATTTTTTCTTGATGGAGTCCACATTTAAAAAAAAGATTTATGCATTTGAAACTTGTACCTAGCATTATTCATTGTATAAAGATGGATCTATAAAAAAAAACTAGTATTAGAAAAAGAAAAATAATATTTACAGTTGTAGATTGTGCAAATGTTGTGCAATTATTTTGAAAAAAGTAAGTAAATAAAATACTCAAATAAAAAAAAGAGCCTTGTTAGATACAAGCGGTTTGGCAAACCGCGTACCGACGCTGACATGATTTTTTTTTATTGAAAAAAATAAAAGAAGAAAATTTTTGAGAGAATAAGAATATCTTCTATCTAACGAAAATCATTTTCATCTTCAATTCATACTGTTTCATTAAAAGGATACCTTACATGTCAGCATCAATGCGCAGTTTGATGCGCAAACTCGCTTGTAAGAAGATTTTTTCTAAAAAATAATTTTTTAATAGTAGACTTTACTTTTTTTAAAACAATTGCGCTATATTTCGCGCACAACTGTAAGCAGCATTACTTTTAAAAAAAGAGAAAGAAAAAAGAAATCACTCATTTTAAATTCTAAGAGCATCCTCATTGGCTTGACCAAATGCATTTTTTAAATTTATCCAATATCACACTTTTTTGCATTTGCCTATTCCATTTAAATTCAATCCCCACGTAAGATTAGCCATTTACTCTCTATATAATAATAAAATATTATTAAATTAATAATTTTTTATTTAATTTATTTTTATCACATTTTATAATTATACCAATTTAATATTAATAATAATTATATTCTAATTAAATTAATTTTTAAAAAAATTATATTTTCAAAAGTCATTTAATACTAATAACAAAAATTATTTGATTAACATTATCTAAATTTCTTAATTACAAACTAAATAATATTTTTACTTGGAGTAAGAAACTAATATTTTAATGTTTGTTTAGAATAAAAAATTAATATTTTAATATTTAATTAATTGTAATTTTCCATCTTTAACAACTTTAATATGAAATATTGTAAATTTTAACCAACTTACCAAGCTAACGTAAGATTTTTATTTCTGTGTGTGTCAGGTGCATCGCTCGTGCAATTAAGACAGTGTAAACTAAAACCAAAAAAAAAAAAAGAAGGGTGGGGTGGCGGTCACTGATCAGTAGTGGAGTTGATTCTGCTCTGGCCCTCGGGATCTTTCTCAGATTTGTAATATGTCGGTACCGTCCGACTGAATCCTTCTGTATACGAGAAACACAGTTGAGATAGAGATCCAATTAGCACAGTAGACAAGGCAAAAACAAGGAAGCGAGGCTGGGAAATGGGTGGGTATGCGCTGGGCTCGGCGTTCGATTCGAGATCGGGGCGAATGATCATTGTGGCTCTGCTATTAATGTTGGGCTCCTTCTACGCTGGCACCCTCTTCGGTAATAATGCCCCCATTTACGTCTCCCAGCTCCCGGCCAAGTCTTCTTCTTCTTCTTCATCATCCACTGGTATGGGTAACCGCTCTCTCTCTCTCTGTGTAAAACTTTTATGGGTCTCCAACTTTTTCTTTTTCTCTGCTGAGATACGTGCTGTAGGTTTGGTAAACTGGACAATATGAACAGTTACGCATGGTGTGGTCAGAGTTAGGATTGATAGGTTACAGGAAGAAGATGAATTATCCTATTGGTTGACAAGTCTTGTTTATAGATATTCTTAGGGTTTTTCTAACTTAATCGGAATTCATTAAAAATAATTTAACATTGTGGTGTAATAGAGGTAGATTTGATTTGAAAGAAAATTACGGATGCCTGCATACCCTTTGAGTTAGATGATATCCTGATTATCTCTTATTCTGGCGGATACTAGACTCTTTTTATTTTATCGGTAAACAAATTTTTATTGATCAAAAGAGAGACAAAAATGCCCTAGTATACGGGACATATACATGAGCAAGTTTATGTCTAGTTTAGAGATACAAGGAAATCATGAAAAAACCTGCCATGAAAATCAATTACAATCGACCAATGGAGTAAAGTATTGAAAAACAAAATTCTAAGCTCTTCCATTGATCTCTCTTGATCTTCAAAGCATCTTGCGTTCTGCTCCCTCCAAATGCACCACCATAGACAAATAGGTAACATCTTCCATATGGATGCAATTTGAGAGTTGCCCCTAATACCTCTCCAAGAGGCTAAAAAATCGCATACCCTTTCCGGCATCACCCACGCTAACCCCAATCGTGCTAAGACTTCGGTCAGTATCATATAATTCCCACAAACCTGAGCACTTTCATGCTTTTGAAGGCATACATGTGCAGATGATTTTATGGTCATATCTCGGAATGTTCTAAATCTTTAGTAATCTGCGAATGCATTAGTGAAACTTATCCATAAGTGCCATCCAAGTCAGGAACTATATTGCCTACATGCACATTGTAAAGTGGGAGGAAAGTCTTAAGCTGTGATTAAACTTGTGATTTACATTCTTAATTTGTGCCTTGGGGTCAGCCTTTAGTGGATGAACTTCAATACGGTGTGCCTTTCAATCTGGTATATTACTGAACTTTACGGCATTGAATCATTGTGAATGACATTTTTGTACTTTGCACTTGCAGGTATTTCTGAATTTACGAACATAGTTGCTCTCACTAATAGAAAAACACCACTTTTGATCCCTGAAACTGGAATGAATGTGTGCCCATTGACGTTCAATGAGTATATTCCCTGCCATGATGTTTCTTATGTGAGGAATTTGCTCCCTAACCTGGATGTTTCTAGGAAAGAAGAACTAGAGAGGCACTGCCCTCCACCTCAGAATCGATTGTTTTGCTTGATTCCACCACCAGAAGATTATAAGTTATCAATAAAATGGCCAACCAGCAGGGATTATGTCTGGCGAAGCAATGTGAATCATACACATCTTGCGGAAGTCAAGGGAGGACAAAATTGGGTGCATGAGAAGAATCAGCTCTGGTGGTTCCCAGGTGGTGGTACGCATTTCAAACATGGGGCAGCTGAGTATATTCAAAGGTGAACCTGTTTTCATAAACTTTTTAAACAGTTTTTTATTTTTTTCATAGCTCCACGACTAGCCATGGAGTTAATGTTTGACAATGTTTTTTTTCTAAATCAAGCATTGAAAGGAGATTTAGCTTTTGTTAGAAGATTGCTCAAATGATTTAATCTCTCTTCTGTCATTAGTTTGAGATGATCTCGTCCCTTTTTCTCCATTAATCCTTTTGGTTCATGCTGTGAAAACTCCAGCCAAACTGTTGATGAAGCCTAATCAACGTTTTAACTTGTAATGCAAGCTTGGGTAGAAAGCTCATTACTTTCCAATCAAAAAGAAAAAAAAAAGAAAAAAGAAAGCTCATTACTGCTGTATATGTATTTGCGTATCATTGTATCACTTGTACTGGAGGCTTGGGTAGAAAGCTTATTACCCATGTATATACCTGTAGATATTTATCATTTTTCATATTTTTTGTCAGGATCAGAGTGTTTGGATTTGATTTACGCTACATATTTTCAAAGTTAACTGTGTTTGGTGCAATTACAGGTTAGGAAATATGATTACAAACAAGGCAGGTGATCTCCGTTCGGCAGGGGTTGTTCAAGTTTTGGATGTTGGTTGTGGGGTTGCAAGCTTTTCTGCTTACCTCCTTCCCCTGGATATACAAACAATGTCTTTTGCTCCAAAAGATGGGCATGAGAATCAGATTCAATTTGCATTAGAGAGAGGAATTAGTGCAATGATTTCTGCTTTAGCCACAAAACAACTACCATATCCCAGTAGCTCCTTTGAGATGGTTCACTGTTCAAGGTGTCGTGTTGATTGGCATGAGAATGGTAATTTGCTTCCTAAGTTTTTATTGAATTGGAAAGTTGGCATAAATAGCAACTAACAAAACACTAAATAACATAAGGATTTAACTATAAATTATATGTGATGGGAGGAAGTATCCAAGAAAAATGATTTTTCATATAGTTATCAGGGATGAAACATGTTTTTAGGTAGCTTTGTTACCAAATATATGTTTGTAATGTGTTTGTAACTGTTGGCTGCATGCATTTTGAATTGTGAATATATATATATATATCTGCAATCTGTATCAACAATGTTGCAACTAGTAGGAGCCCATATGCCTCTGCTGCACCCAAAATTGAATAATTTTGGAGATGCTTTCCTGTTATAATCGCACAGAACTCATCATGAATGCTGAGTGTGTGAAAACGGAAGAGTTATCAAAATGGCTCTCTGGGAGTAAAGTTCTTGGGTGTGTGTGAACATTGTATGCCTGAATGGTTTGAAGTATTCTTTACCTCAATACACTCTAAAAAAAAAAAACAAAGTTCTAATGTGTGTGTGTTTGGCTCCATAAGCTTCTTACTTATCAAAACAAAAGAAAAAAGAATATATCCTAAGCTTCTTATAATAGAATGATAGATATGATAATGCATATATAATAGATTACGTGAAGCATGCTTTCCATGTCAGTGGGATTCAAAAACTACCCAGTTTGGATTCCTTACGTGGAGTTTTTTGCTTGTCCAATGTGAAGTGCTTATTCTTGTTTCCCGCTCTTCTTACTTACAGATGGTATTTTACTCATAGAAGTGAATCGCCTTCTGCGATCTAATGGGTACTTTGTCTATTCGGCTCCACCTGCATATAGAAAGGATAAAGATTATCCATTGATCTGGAATAAATTGGTAAATCTGACTTCGGCAATGTGCTGGAGACTCATTGCCCAAAAAGTTCAGACAGCAATCTGGATTAAACCAGAAAATCAGACGTGCCTTCTGGAAAATGCAGAGCAGAAGCGGTTGGAAATATGCGATGCCGATGATGATACTAAACCATCATGGAATACACCCCTGAGGAACTGTATACAAGTAAGGAGTGCACAAAAAAAATCTCAGACACTCCAGACTAGGGCAGATCGTCTTTCGGTATATTCAGAGAGTCTCAGTAGAATAGGTCCATCCACTATCCTTTGCAGAACTTTAAAGAAGCTACTCTTTTATTTATATATTAACCTTCTTGTTATTTAGTAAAATCAGTAATATTGAGCCTGATGAGATGATTAATGTTTTCACAACAGATATTAGTGAAAAGGAATTTACTTCAGACACTCTGTTTTGGCAAGATCAAGTTCGCCGCTACTGGAGCTTAATGAATATCAGTAAGACAGATATACGAAATATAATGGACATGAATGCTTTCTGTGGTGGATTTGCTGTGGCTTTGAATACCATGCCTGTCTGGGTAATGAATATAGTTCCAATAAGCATGAAGAATACCTTGTCAGCTATTTATGACCGAGGACTAAGTGGTGCTTTCCATGATTGGTAAAACATTTTCAATCCATTACATAGTGCCGCTAGATGTTAATATTTTACAAGCAAAATGAGCTAATATTGCTATATTATCTCATTCTATTCAGGTTAGTAGTTATTGCTAGCTAATACATATAATTGCATCAGGTGTGAACCATTCTCTACTTATCCCCGCACATACGATCTGTTGCATGCCGACCATCTCTTCTCTCACTATAAAAACCGTGGAGAAGGCTGCTTATTGGAGGATATCATGCTGGAGATGGACCGTATAATCCGACCCCAGGTAATAATGCTGTAACCATCTTGCTTGTGTGAAACAGAGACTCTAAACTGAAAATAAAAATAAAAAAGCCTTCAAAGCCATTGGAGTGAAAAAGTGTGTATAGATATAGCCAATTGACATCCTGCTTCTTGGCCCTGTGCCAATTTACTTGCATCCATTTGTATGCATTACAATTTAAGTCATTGTCATTCCAAGCTAATGAAAATGAAAATGTTTTGACCAAGATATATTTTATTGGTCTGGTATCGTGAATAAATTTGCATAAAAATCCAGCGTCTAGTTTATTGGAATTGAACAACAGTTAGTTTTGTACAAAATGATTCAGCTGAGGTCTAGTTGGTTGACATGTACATTCATTTTTGGATGTCTCTAGTCGAGGTTTGAATCGAAAAATATCTTTGGCATTTGGTGTCCAATTTATTGACAATGTCAATGTGCAGGGGTTTATTATTATTAGAGATGAGGAAGCTATGATATCAAGGATCCGGGATGTAGCTCCCAAATTTCTTTGGGAGGTTAAATCGCATCCAGCAGAAAACAAAGAAAAGAAGATGGAAACTGTGTTAATTTGCAGAAAGATCTTTTGGGCAATCATCTAAAGATGTAGCTGCCTGCAGAGATTTGCCATTACAAATTAACAACAAACAAAAATTCCATGTGTAGTCACTTTTGTATACTCCTTGCACGTTCCATTGATGTGATTGACTATGTTGCTTTTTTTAATATAAAAGAATTGTTTTGGCCAATCACGTCAGTGGAGTACGCAAAAGTGACTGTAAGTAACAGAACTCATTAACAAATATGTAGGTTTTCTGTATGATGACTCAATTCATTACTTTGTATCTGCTTTTAGAAGGAAGTGAGGTCACGTATAAACTGTTTATTGCTTAGCAATCGATTCTGGTGTACATTATATAGAGAGACTTGCGCCTATATATTTTGGCAGTTCTACAATACAAATTTTCATTTCTTCCAGTTACCAATTCATAAAACAGCATATTCTGGCGGCCCACCAATTAGTTTTTCCTGTGCGTTAAGCTCAGTAATTATTCGGCCAAATTCTCAAAAGGCCCAGCTATGGATGGGTGGGCCTGGATTCATTGGATGCTAAAACTTAGTAGTTTACTGCATTGATCAACACGAAACGCCCTAAGAAAACTAAACAAAGCAATTCATTTAAAAAAATTACAAAAACTAAGGGGGGAAAAGGAAAAGTCTTCTCTTTGAGAGAGGGAGAGGGAGAGGGAGAGAGAGATGTATGAAGGTATTGAGTCCCGACAAGCCTGGGACATGCACAATTAAGATAGGAGGAGAGTTAAAAGAGTAAAATAAAGAAAGATCAGATGCCCACAGACCGAAGCGAAGGGGTTGAATATGTCAAAAGAGAAGGCAACCCACTAAATTAAGTTTGATTTGACAAGACATTTCACATGCCCCACTTGTCTCCCTTTGTCCCCCTCCTCACCCCCTTTTATATATAATCATATTATAAACATATATATATATATATGCTGCATCTTTGCTCTGCTTTTTTACCCCCTTCGCCTAGCTCTTCCAGTACCCCTCTCCTCAGTTCCAATTTTGTTCTGCCTTTCAAAACTCATGTATTGCTTCTTGTATTCTGATCGATACATGTGGGTTCAAAAACACGTTGTCAAATTTCTTGGAGACATACTGACCTCACACTTCCTTAATTTTCGGGCTGCCGATGCATCTACTCAAACAAGTACACATTTTTTTTTTAATTATATATATACAATTTATTAATACCTTTCTGGGTCTTTTAAGTAAGATCAAGTACGTACACACTTTTGCGATTGGTGCATGCATGCGAGCAATTTCTAATGTATCTGTGTGCGTGTGTCGTACGTTTGTCGAAATTGATATCAAACTGGGCTGTCCAAAATGAAAATGATTTATCCCGAACACATTGCATAATATAGTGTACAATAATGTTATAAAGTGGAGGTATTTTTGTAAAACATTTTATAAAAGTAATAACATTTTATAAAAATATCCTCATTTTATAATTTTATTGTATAACATGTTAAGGAATGTGTTGTGTATATCATTACTCATCCAAAATTGCCTTGAAAAATGAAGAAATCTGAGAAAAATGCACGAAGAGAAAATTTGTACAAGTTGTGTATGTGTATATATATACATATATGTGCAACTCATGATATAATATGTTAGAAAAAATAAAGAAGAGGAAGAAGAAAACTCGATCTCCGACACATCGGATCACAAAATCTTCACAAATACCAAAAAATTTATACGTGGGGCCTTCCACGCCAAACAACTTTTATTTCTTTGTTTGGTCCAAGCCTAGCCAGACATGAATTGGTAGTACGGATTATGGATTTATAAATAATATCCTAAGCTTGCTTTCTATGCCTCAAATGGAAGTTAATGCCATTGCCTTTTCATGAGTTAAAGAAGAAAAAAAGACAATTAGACAACATACAAACCAAATTGGCAAGTGGAAGATTAGCTAGCGGGCTGGGCATTTCATCATGTTAAGAGTTAGACAAACTTTTTGCGACACCATATTCTTTTACTCGATGGTTAAAGGGCAGAAATGATACGATCGAGTTATCAGCATCATTAATCCTCTTTTTAACTTTGAACCTAAAAACATCATGACTAGACAGGCTCTCTCTTTTTGTTGTTATGGCCGTCAAAACACTGTATGCAGGTTCTTAATTATCTTATATTTTGATGGTTAATTTCTTTTATTATAATTATCATCTTAATTATTTCCTTTATAAAGGAAACACAAAAGCTATATATATCTATATGAGCGTACGTGGAAATCATGGGATTTAGCATGCAATATTTGAATTTTCGGAAGTTCGAAAAAAAAAAAAAAGGTCATTTCACGATAAAGAACTCTTCCCTTTTTACTCAGCTTATTCGATCGAGGAAATCATGTACATATAGTGTACTAGAAGATTTTGTATTATCGATGGTCCCCTACCCCCCTAGTGCAAGTAAACCATCGAATTTGATGTCTTGATTAAAAGCTTCTCACGGACTCCTAAAATATGCTTATCCTCTCCATTATCGATCTAAGAGACAATGTCTTACTCAACTACTTTCTCCTTAAAAAAAAAAGAGAAAGCACTTGGTTCTTTCTTTGTTTTTTGGAGGATCATGCAGCACTTGGTGCTTTGTAAAAGGAAAGATATGATATATAACAATCAATGTAGGGTATTCTTAAAGTTTGGCAACTGAGGCCCAGGCCGTGTCAAATCCTGGCCGTATATATCTGATCATTCTTTTATTTTTTATTTTTTAAATTCGAGATATTATATCTCACTTCCAGAGTAATATTATTGAGTATTTTTTCTTGTTGAATTTAATTTAAAATTTATCTTTCAATTTCTAAGTCGTCCTGCCTACTGGCCCAACAAAAAACCTAGCTAGGCACAAATGTTAGATGATCATGAGGCTTGCCGGGCTTATAACTAGATTGCTTGCGTCAAAGAAGCTGGAAGAAATATGTTATTCTTTCTATATATAATATGTGCCTCCCTCTTATCTCATCGTGAAAATGCCACAAATTTGACACGGGAAGAAATGGATTTGAGTATATAACAACGTTATAATTTGAACTCAATCTGGATTCCCAGAAGAAATTAAGCACAAAAAGCATCAACATGATATGAGATTAGGCCAACAATATAAGATTATAAAGGGTTCATGACAACAAAAGAGCATTGAGTTTAGATAAGCCTAACGTACGTATAATACAAGTTTATGACATGCCATCGACACAATCAAGTCATGCTTTATACATTCGGCAGTCCCTAAAAAAGAGAAAACAGAAAATAGTACAAATATAATCTGATAAGATCATGACAAGAGAGTTCCCACTGGAGCGGACATGTTTTTCTGACAACAGAAACCCAATGGTTACAGACTCTTAACTGCAGTATACGCCATGGAGTCTTTCTTAAGGAACAGACAGACCACACGAGAGAAAGAGAGAGAGAAAGATGGATCAATGACAAATATCAGAGAGAAGAGGAAGGAAAGGCAAAAGGAATGAGAGAGACTTTGATGGAAGGGACGTGTGAAAGATATCTCGACCCCTCTCTGTTTTTAATGAAGCGTCCCATGCCTTTCACCCTAGCTAATATTGGCAGGTGAGAGAGACTCTGTGCACTCGGCGCGCGTGTGTATGTCAGGTGCGGCACGTGGGAGTCAGTGCCCATACATACATATACACAAATAAATACCTGCCACCTTTCACATTAACAGAAGCTCTGAGAGACATGTCTGTAATTAGCAACGACTGTACATAGAACACATCAGTGAGACAGGGACAGCATGGGTTGATGACACGTGTATAGCTGATGCGGGTTTGTTAAGGACCAGGGGACCGTTTCTAATCCATGTACGGCGTTCTTTAGCCGTTTTTTCTTTTCTTTTTCTGTTTTCTTTTTTCCAAGTGTAAAGGTTCTGTGTTCTGCTATACGTGGGGCTGTGTGCCTAAGACTGCAATGGCTGGGTCTGAAACGTCATGTCAAATGTCTAATCATACCCCTCACATGCACTCAATCGTCTTGTCTTGTCTTGTCAAATCATATATGCGGAATCATTGAACATCAAAGTTACCATACTGAAATTACGAACGGGCGTATTATATCACATTCTTGGAGTACTGTATCAATTAACTTTTCTCGTACATGAACATCGATCAGATTATAAATATATTATATATATTATACTGAAGGAGAGGTGGTTCAAAAAACTAGGGATAGTGTCACATTGAGCATGTGATGGTTTTAATCATGTGTTAAATTTAAAAATTAAATTGAAAGGGGCGAAAGATTATGAGTTGTTGTCATCATCTGATCCAGTACTGTTGAAAGTTCTTACAGAATACTTGCAGCACAAGTACTCATGCATGCAAGGGGTTAGAAAGCAATTGGCTTTTAGAGCTTGGAGTCAGCCTCTGGCAAACAATTAAGATATATATCAAGATATTTTGACGTTTAAGGGGAACTCTCATATAAAGTCTACAGTTCTATCACACTTTATCTGGCCATCCTAGCTCGGGAGAAAAGAAAAGAAAAGAAACTCTTATAAAATAGAGCTTTGCTACAAGCGATTTGGCTTAGTAAAGCGCTTATAGACACTGACATGATTTTTTAATTTTTTTGAGATAAGAAAAAGATCTTCTATTTTAAAAAAATTATTTTCATCTTCAATTCGTATAGTTCTTTAGAGGAATGTTTATATGTCAGTATAAAGTATGGGCAAGAAGACTTTTCCTATAAAATATGGGCAAGTTGGTCGCATTCATTAGAGGACGTTTCGACTGGCTATCGGGGAAAACCAAAAATAGGACCCGCATACGGAGTTCCTGATTTTAGTGGGACCCTTTTGGACCGATGCTCAGGAAATCATATTGATCTCCTAGCTCGTAATGGTCTCCATGAAACTTCTGGTTCAAAAAAACTCCCAGATAACACCTTTGAATGCAGGTCCGGTTTCTATCTAACAGCACCAGATTATTCAACGAATAGCGTTAGCCTAGGAAGACAAACCATCGATCTTGTGGGGGCGAACATGGTGCCAGTAATTGGAGAGAGAGAGAAGTTCAATCTAAATTCCCACTCAAGCTAATGTTCTGGCAATCTCATGATGATATAGTTGCCCTAATTGGTGGAGGTCAAAGGGGCCGGGCACAAGAAAGTGGGTTTCTCAAGGATCCCTGGCTCGATCCCATGCTTTTACATTAGTGGCAGTGGTCTCCTCAACTCTTGCAGGGTCACTCAATGGTATTAAGGACTTCTTATTGTCAAAGTCTAAATTTCCTATCGAATACTCATTGACCAAAAATTTTCTCACAACTTGTGCCGACACAAATGAAATTAGGCTTTGACAAATCTTCAAGAATATCTTTAATTCTTTGTCCAAATTCTTGGGTCAATACTCTATATATCTGTATAATGCTCCCATTTATTTTCCGTAGATCACATTATACATCAAGTTTTGGAATAAGAGTGCAGGAACAACATACATCTTACATTGATGAATGATTTTTCATTTCTTGGGAGACGTCCCAAGAAATGAAACAAGGCATAGAATTGTGACAAAGGGGTTGCTAGAATGCCATATCTAATAGGTTTCATGACCAAAGCCAGCCTTTTTATTTAAGTTTTTTACTTGTTCTTCATGGTATTGAGTACATTTTGTGATGCTAGCATGAGTGTAGGAAAATATATAAGATCTCTCTATAATGACATTAATTCCAACAACATGCGACAGTGATCGGATGGTTGATGATCATTGCAATAAAGCTGGCTAATGATTTTCTCCAAGAACATGTAGACAGATGGCATTATTACATCACACATTTGGCACACCACATGTTGTCGAAACCTAGTGTTTATCACCTTTTGGTCTGTCATCTCACCGAGTCAAACCTGGCCGAACTTCCATGGAAAAAGAAAACAGATGCTTCTTCTAAACGCAAAGGGTTGAGGAGGCATAAGATATTACTTATGAGAGAGAGGGACAGAGAAGGGGGGGCATAGAAAGTTCGAAACCCCAACGGCCTTAATTGGTGGAATGTGCATCAGAAGGGGGATTCCTAATGGGATGGGAAGGCATCGATCGAGCTGACTTGAATAATGTTCCACCCACTACATACCGAAAAAATTTAGTTGTGGTATTTTTGACCTTACACTCACCGCACAAAACCTAACGTGATTCTTTGACCCACTTCCCATTTATGGAATTGTCATCCTTTCCCAATAACATAATATCTGATTACCAACCCACCATGCATTCATCACTTAATATGCAGATCTAGAGAGCGAGAGAGAGAGAGAGAGAGAGCTGCAATCCAAATGGGCACCACCTAAGAGTCCCAATATTATATATAGTCAAAAGTCAACCAGATCCTAATGATTGTAACCATTCAACAGACATAACATAGTTGGATAACTTACTCCATTAGCATTTCTCAACCTAAAGAGAATGTACTAGAAGTGGATCATAGTCATGACAGTTTTGCGTTTTGCGCCGAAGCTGGCCGTCAACCTTACGATAGACGCGTATCGTACGTAACTCCCATGTCTTTTTCAACGTCCAGCAAATAATAACACATACGTCTAGGATCTGAAACAGTACGTCTAATGGCCCACTCTGAACACCAACAATTATTTGGATATGTCTACACAAAAGAGTGCCGACTAAGTAAATACTAGCCTTCATTTGAATGTTGAATAAAATCTAGTCAATTTGAACGATTCTGTCACTAAATCGTGCATGTATGGTCATTTCAGCTACAGTTGTCATGAAACGAAGTTTTTTTGGACATTGTTCTTATCCTCAAAACTTAATTTTCAATAGTCAAATCAGTACCTTAAAGAGAGTAAAAATGAATTTCTTTCCACTAAGATTTGAAAGTTTGAAAGTCACCTTAATTTTCATAACTCCAATCCTGCAAAAGATTTGAAAGTACTGTTGCAAAGTCCTCTACCATAAACTAGATAGTTAGAAATTTCTCTGAACCATAACATGCACGAGCTCGAATTATGCAGCGCGTTATTGAGGAAAAAAAAGGCATATATATATATATATATGATGAGCTTGGTAATGCTACCTCATTATTTACTTCAATCTAATACATGTAGAAGTTCTTTTTTTTTTGGGCAGGAGGGATATCAATGTACTATATGTATATATAAAAACAAAATAAATATACCACGAAAATGCTTTAAATATAACTAAATATAAACAATAGTATCAAAATATTCACTGAGCTCCTGATCCATGACACAGCTTCTAGGGACAAGGGCTCCGGAGTCCGCACCCCCTTTGCAGAGGAAGGATGCTACATCCCACACCACACATTTTATATATTTTAAAATTATTTTTTATTTTACCTTTGTTAAATTAATTGAATTGTTCTACTTATCATCTATATACTACATATATACTTGTTATAGAAAAAATGAAAAAAATTAAAACAAATCATGTAATGTGTGGTGTGTGAAATGATTATAAGTAGAATCATTCTTTGCAGCGCCACTATCCAAAAGGCTAATGTTGGAGGCTTTTGACCTCCCTTAACCCAATGGCCAGCTTTGACACACAAATTGTACTAGCCAAAGTAATATTTGCACACGCTTTAATTTGACAACCTAGTCATGATGAATTGCTCTAGATCACTTTTTGATTTGATTTGATTATTCATGTTGACCTAGCTCGTATACAATATTTGGTTTCGACCATTTTCTTAATTGGATTTTATTTTCTCAACTTGTATATATGGAGCGTTTGTAAGGGCAAGATGGAATTTATAGATTCCTCAATCTCCAACCCCGGCCTAGCTTTTGATGTGATAATTCCACTTTAAAAAGAAGAGAATCCAGATACCCACGAAAACTTGCGAGGTTGTTTTTAATTTGACTGAAGGGCGGAGAGTAAAACTGTAAAATTTCATCCAGCTCGATCTGTGTCAAACACGTGCAGCACAAGTGTTGCTGGTGATCATAACATAACATATATGATCGATCGGAGCTCACGAGATCAGGTAAATCATTGTTAATCAAAAGAATAGTACTCAGCGGCCTGAGAATGTCATGTAACAAATTCTAAAATGCATGTAACCTTCTGAAAGTATGCGTTACGCAGTGAATAATGCGTTTATCATTGAGTTCTTAGAAAGATGGAGCCCTATATATCGCGGTTACTAATGGCTTTCGAGCCAAAAATCTCTGCATGCTGTGCTCTGCAAGTCTCTGATTTTTCTTTATTAGTTGCCAGCTTTTCTCGATCACTGTTGAAAACAATTTCTTACGACTGTACGACATCAGCTTGATGGTTTCAGAAAACTTTTATACTTCCAGCTACCAATGTAATCTTTAGAAACTAACCCCGTGTTGATTGAAAACTTATCTCCAATCATTTATTTTATCATTATAATTTTTTTAAATTTTTAAATAAAATATAATAAATAATTTAATTTTTTTAAATTTTAAAACAATAATAATATTAAAAAATAATATTTTAACAATATTTTATTCAACTTATTTAAAACCATCTTAACTCACTCACTACTATCCAAATTAAAGAGCCATTAGCCTCGATCGTTTATTTTTATAAATTCTCTCAACTTATTTCATCTAATTATTATAACATTTATAAATTTTCATACAAAATAAAATAAACAATTAAACTTTTTCAAATTTCAAAATAAAAATAATATTAAAAAAAGATATTCTAACAATATTTTATTAGATTTTTAATTTTAATTTCAATCCATCTTATCTCATTTACAAAAACAAACAAGGCCTTATAATACTGAAATTCTGGTGCCCTTGAATTAATAGGGGAGCTAGTACGTACGTACTTGTTATGCGCATCAGGACTCAGGTCTACCTAAATTGCAGGTCTAATTAATTTTATCTTTCATATTAATATGTTTTTTTCCAGGCTAACCAGACATTTAGTTACCACGTAAATTAAAGCCAAAATTGTATATTGTGATTTGGAGGGTGCTTTCATATATGTCCCTTGATTGGCGTGCTGGAATGGCTAGCTGTCCCCTAATTAATTATCCCGGAATGGAAAATCCTAGCTAGCTGTTAGAGTAAGATATATTTCTTTAATTAATCAGCTTCAAGATCATGCTGTAAGATTAGGGTGTAAATTAAATTGCGTAGGCAGGCATCAGCAAAAAGCAGATCATGTCATGATTTTGTCTTTTGAGGAGTCATTTCAATCTATATTAAATTAGTTTCTTTCTTTGTCCATGCTTAACATCGGTTTTATTCTGATCTTGTTGTGGAAAGTCTGTCTATAATTACATCTATATAGCAGCCTTCTTTGCTTTACAATGCAACCTTTTGTGTCCTCCACGTTGTGCTTGATGCGAATATATTTTGTCGTGATTTTCTAGATCTTGTTCTGCTGTCACAACTAATTTCTCTCCTTTTGTTTTCGAAAAAATCTCCTATCTTTGCTAAGATTAAAATGTTTAATTGAGTTGAGTTGAGTTAAGATGGAAGTTAAAAGTTGAATAAGATATTATTAGAATATTATTTTTTAATAATATTATAATTATTTTAAGATTTAAAAAAATTAAATTATTTATTATATTTTGTGTTGAAATTTAAAAAAATTGTAATGATTAAATAAGTTGAGTTGAAATGGATTTGGAATCCAAACTAGCCTGCTATGTCTTAAATAAAGAGAAAGTTTTTAGCCACAAATAGATTCTATAAAAGCAAATCTACAAAGTGATGTTTTCATGTGATATGATAGATTGTAAATATATTTTTATTATAAAGTAGATATAACATTATTATATGAAGTCATGTCAGTTCGTAGGTTTATTTTTATAAATTTTTTTTGTGATTGTAACACTTCTCAACTTCATAATTATATACCTTTGTCTAAAAAACTTGACCCCCCGGAAACTACCTTGAATGCATGTATTCAAACTAGGTAATATTCATATATTTAGAGATGAGTTGAGATGGTTTTAGATGAGTTGAATAAAATATTGTTAAAATATTATTTTTTAATATTATTATTGTTTTGAGATTTGAAAAAGTTGAATTGTTTATTATATTTTGTGTAAAAATTTGAAAATATTATAATGATAAAATTAGATGAGTTGAGATGAGTGGCGAAACCAGTAATTCTTTTTAGGGGGTCAACTTTTCTATTGCATGAGATTTTTATGTAAAATGAAAAAATATTACAAAATCATAAAAAAATATATAAAATTGAATATCGATAATTTGCCAAATAACGTAAAAATACAACTTAATATCTGTTTTAGATTTTTGACGACAATATTTTATAGAATAATATTCATCCATTATTATTTTTGTAAATATGAAATATTTATAAATTATTTTCTCCATAAAAACTATCAAATGATCTTTTAGAATGCCATCTTTCATTCTAATATCTAAGCTAGTTTACCAAATTTAATGTAAAGTCTATCTATTTTAGTGTCACATTAAGCATAGAATACTACAACTGAGACCTTAAATAAACTTTTTCTTACTTAGTGAAGTTTAGAGGGTAAATCATCTCTACTATTTTTCATATAAATCATCAATTTTAAATGGTTTTGTGGTATTTTCACTTTGGATTCTATATTAAGAAACTTAATATTTTATAATAAAAA
>QEOT01006602.1:88026-131615 GCA_003123785.1 Pterocarya stenoptera
AGAGACAATTGTTTGGGTTTAAAAATTTGATTCATGGACCTAGTGACCATGTTATGAGTCCGGCAGGAGAAGACTCATTGCTAGCAGATATAAAAGGGAATAAGGTAAGGGAACTCACCAGATCACGCAACGATGTCTAGGGTGACACATGCATAGGTTGCTCGGTGCTGGCATGACCAACTTCAGGGGCCACTAGTAGTGGTGCAGGAGAAAGATGTATAATAATGGACTGAGGAAAAAATAGAATTGGGGAGGATGTAGTCGTTGGCTATTGTGCAAGCTCTGAGTTGGAGGAAATGGCAAGAGGAAATTGTTTTTCATCAAATAATACATGTCTTGAACAAGATACTCGAGTGGTAACAGGGTCAAGAAGGTATGCATTTTGGGTGGTGGAATAGCCGACAAACACACACGATTTGGACTTAGATTCAAGTTTGTGCTGATTGTAAGGCTGAGTGAGTGGAAAACAAAGGCAACCACACTACTTTAGTGTGAGATAATTTGGAGTTTGTCTAAAAATCACCTCAAATGAAGATTTATTTTGTAGTATGGAGGTTGGCATCCGATTGATAAGGTATGTAGCAGCTTGGAAAGCATATGCCAATATTGAAGAGGCATGTGATCATCAGTGAGTAGAGTAAGTCCAGTTTCAACAAGATGGCAATGTCGACATTCGGACATGCCATTTTGTTAAGGAGTGTGGGGAGCAGTGGTATAGTGACTTATGCCATGAAGAGTAAGGTAGGACTTGACTGCAATGTACTCACCACCATTATCGAAATAGAAGCTTTTTATGGTGGTATTGAACCTGTTTTCCACAAGATGTTTGAATTGAGAAAAAATAAAATTTATACTTGATTTATTTGGTATTGGATATAACCAAATATACCGAGTGTAATGGTCTATAAAAATCAAGTAATACTTTGATCTATCAACTCCAACAACTTGGGTGGGACCCCAAACATCTGAATAGATAAGATCAAGTGGTGCCGTTCTTTTAAGACCATGTGAATAAAAATGTTGCTTTATTGATTGAACATGAGGTACATAGAGAGGAATTTGTTTTTTTTTTTAAACAGGTAATGAAAAGACACGGACAAGATGTTGAACAATATTTAAAGAGGGATGACCCATCCTTTTATGCCAACCATCAGTTGTGGTGCGCTCGTGCACATAAGTAACAGTAGGTTTCGAGACCATAGCCAATGACTCCAGAAGAGAATACACACCATCCCCACATTTGCCTTTGAGAAGTCTTGCCCCGTGATTCGATCCTTTACAAGAAAATGAGATGAATGAAATTATAAATAGACATTATTTTACTTAGTGAAGTGATGAACTGACACTAAATTTTTTTTGATGCTAGGAACATAATGAGTGTCATGAAGGTGGAAATCACAAGTAGGAGATGCAAAGGTTAAGGAACCAGTATGTGCAACAGGCAAACCTGAATCGTCACCATTGACCACTTCATCTGTCCTTGTATACTCAGAGTGAAGAGAAAGGTTAGCTAGGTCATTTGTCATATTGTGAGATGTAGCAGTATCCACTAGCCATTTTCCATTGTTACGCTGAACGGAAGTAACACAGTTGGCAGTAACCTCATTGCTGGAATATTTCCTGCATTGTTTTGCAATGTGACCAACTGATCACATAATTGACATTTTGACTTGTACTTTTGATAGCCACCAGTGGAATTGGAGGAATCATTGTTTGATTTCTTGGAAGTCTCACGACCTTTGTTGGAGTGTGATTGATGAGAGCCAGAGCCATCATTGGTAGTGTGAGTACTGCTTCATTTCTGAGTATAACGAGCAGAGACAACCATTGACTGAGGTGCGTGGTCAAGTCGACAAAGATAACTTTCATGGCCAACCAACAAATCATGAAGTTCTTCAAAAGTGAGAGAGGTCTCACGGTCTCTTATTGGCACTACTATTTCTCGATATGTTGGTCCCAGACCATTTAATACATAGAGAGTCAGATCATCATTCGAAATGGGATGACCTATGAGTGCTAACTCATCAACAAGAAGCTTGATTTTGTGTAAAAACTCACTAATAGGATGACCACCTCGCTGAGATAGTGTAAGCTCCTGTTTTAATTGCATTGTACAAGTACGAGATTTACCTGCATAAAGACGAGAAAGTGTACTCCAGGCCTCATGGGATGCCTTGGAGGAGGCGATGAAAGGTGTAACGGAGGTGGATGTGGATGCAAGAATGGCATGAAGGAGCTTGTCCTGATGAATCCAACGTGCACGAGCTGCATTTGAAGAGTCAGAATTTGAGCTATCAAAAACAGAGCAGGTAAGAGTTCCAGTGACAAAGTTTAGGAGATCATATCCAATGAGCAGAGCCTCAAATTGAGCTTTCCATTGAGGAAATGTGACAGGAGTGAGTTTCTCGTTGATCTAGGTGGCGACATTAATGGAGATAAGATGTGCTTCTGATGAGATATGAAGGGAAGAATTAAACTCAGTAGCGGAAGACATGTCGAAGGTTGAGCTACGATCGGCCATTAGGTCGACTATTTGTTCAAAAAATTTAAGTTGATAGAAAAAGATAGATTTATTAATCATTTGTATTATATTCTTAATACAAACCTATATAATCCACAAAACATTAAACAATGCTTGAAAAAAGTATAGGAGAACTAGAATTCATGACTTTCTTTTAAAAAATTCTAGCTAGCTACCACTTAAAAGAATCGTTGTACTAGTCGTCACCAACTAAAACTCTCGAGACACATATGTACGACCACATTGGATTTCTCTACACTCTGATTTAGGAAAAATTACACTATGAAATATGAGTAATATTTTACGTCCCCTACATATACATGTGCCTCGTACGTACCACACATACATGACTATCACTTCTATTTGTTTATTTTTTGTTGTTTATATTTTTTACGATCGAAAAGAAAGAGAATGTTTACATGTACTTTATAACGATTTGATTTATAATATAATATTATATTTAAGATCACTATTATTTTGCGAAGACTTGTTTAATAATTTGTTAGGGTCCTTTTAGTTTCAATAACATTACCTTTTTTTTCTCGTTCGTTTTTACATTTTCCTTGATAATTGATTATACTTTACTAGCCTAATCTTCTCAAACTCTACACAAGAAGTCCTAGACAACTCCTATATTGTCTCTGGAAAACTCTATGCTCAGTCCATTTTGCAGACACCTTGCGGATGAAGCATGACAACTCAAAAATGAAATTGGGCGTATCAATGAAATGATGCGTTTCTGCGAGAGCAAGAAATCTTCCATAGACTGAAAACACTCAAAAGGAATTATTGATGTTAGTAAAACGAAGACTGCTTTTATGAATCTTTAAAGTACAAAAGGAAAAAATTATCAGCACCTACATATTGGCTGTGAAATGTGGCAAACAGAATCATGGTCATCGGCGGTGGTGCTTAGTGGTGGTCTTTGCATAAGGTTTGCTAGGAGAGCAAGTTTGTTCCAGCAACCCAACTCCTAGGCCCATCCCACAGGTGGTGCTGCCAGTGAAGCTTTCGTCTCTACTACTCCACTCTACTGTGATGCGTTCCTCCCCGATGGCCCGTTTTCCCCTGAGGAAGACGTCCTTGTCCTGTACTGTGGTGGCTGCAGTACCGTTGCAGGACCTAACGCAAGTGCCGAGTCTGTCCATCACCTGGCTCTGTGTCTACGTGGCCTCTTTAACCTCGAAGGTCGGATTGGAGCATGGCAACAAAGCGTCCATTGTCTTGGTGGCTGAGGGTGTAGCAGCAATAACTTCACGGTGGACCAAGTCTTGGCTATAACCATGTAAAGGGGAGGATTCTTTGGGCTCGGGTGGAGCCTGTGGCTTGGTTGTCAATGGACTCCAAGGTGCCACTAGCACATGCCTTTTCCCAAGTGGCGTACTTGGAATTGAAAGTGGGTTTTGCAGTTGCAGGGTTTGGATTATAATTGAGATCCCAGATAGAAACACACCGATTCATTTTTCGGGGAGAGAATGAGAGTAGTAGTGGTTGCGGGCCGTAGTAATGGATATGTTGGTGTTGGAAGAGGAATTCAAAATATCTATGCTCATGTCTTCTTTCTTCTTCGTGGAGGATCTGACAGAAGTGGGACGACCTTCAGGATCTCATATGAAGAATACTGAAATAGAGAAATAGAGGAATCTGCGATTGGATCTAGGTTTGCATGCACACTGAAAAAAGAAACAAAACCTCATATTCTTTCTTTTTTGGGTTTTTTTGTTCATAAAATAAGTGATGACGTTAACTCCGTGCGTGAAAGTGCCTGTATGTAGTGGTATCCATTGTTTCCCATTCCAAATTGTAGGCTAGTATGATTAAGAGCATTTTACAAACAGAAAGTCGTGTCATCTTTCCCATTTTTCATTGATTATAATGCCAGAGTTCAACTAATTAATAGTGCACGTTGTCAAAATTTGATAATTCATAGTATAATATATTGTGATCATCAATTACAAGATTTAATAGTTTAAATTTGTAAATATGTAAACAAAATTTTGATAATTGAAAGATAATTTCAGGAAAGGAAACTTTCATCAGTGAGCATAGCCACAACATTAATAATAAAAGATTGATCTCCACTAGTAAATTATTAAAGAATAATTCCACATGTATGTACAATTTTTCTTACAGTTTTACATACAAGACTCATTTTATTAGTTTTATTTTGAAATTCAAATTTTGGAATTCAGGTTTGATAATTTTCAATATATTAATATCTGACCCATAGTTTTTTATAAATTTTTATTAAGTACAGTTAACATTTTTTATTATTAAAAGTTTAAAACACTGTACGTGATGAATTGGATAAAAATAATGTACGTCCATGCACTCAAATTTCACATTAATTTCCCCACCTAATAAGAAGCGAATTAAGGCCGTACATATATAACAAAGCAATAAAGCAATAATGATATGGCAGAATAATCATTGCATGGACATAATTTGCACTTCATTCTCCGCTCTCTCAGTCAGTACTACACTTGCGAATTATAGTATCAACGATAAAATATGTGCGCTAGAAGCTAAAGGAATTAATAAAAAGAACAGTTTATTTATTTTTGAATGTATATAACTTATAGAATGCTTAATTATGTGCCCTATTAGGAGTAAAAAAACATTCTAATTAGAACTTATGCTCATTAACTTAATCTATCTATCATTATTCATTGATGATGAAAAGTATTACAGCCACGAGATTTGATAAAAGTAAACTTACAAATTGATATAGTTTCACGTGATATGCAAGATCTTTTTTACAATAAAAGTAAATTTTCACTTTAACGTAGTACGGCCACATCAAAGCATGTCAGTTTTGTAGATTTGATTTCGTGAAGTTCCATTAATATAACGGCCAAAGCATCATATATAATTGTGGACATGGAAACAGTGATCATACGTTATACACTAATTAAGGGCAACTTATTAATGATATTTATTTCAACTGAAACTATGCAAAATTATTAGGAGTTACGTACATTAATTCGTTGAAGTAATTATAAGGAGAGTACCCGTAGTACTACTGATCAACAAACATGGTATAAATTATTAAACCTATTGAAGCGAATTGCTTGAGGACTCTAGATAATTAATATAGTTTCTCGTTGTCTCAAATTAAGAAGCAAAATTATGGTTTGGAATTCGAGGATTCTAGACATGATGATGATTTTCTTTTATAGTTTTACCAACCGTATTTGTTGTTGATACCTCCACCCAACTTAAGGCACATGTTTTTCTACCACCATACATTTTATCGATACATTAGTACTTTCACCGTAGTGATCTTCTTTTACTGAACAAACCCTAATGTTTTTAAGGAAAATACTTTTGTTACAAAGAAATCATACAAAAGAATTTTATAAATTGACATGTCTTAATGTGATTCGTAAGATTATAAAATAAATCTAACGGTTTAGTTGAAACTATATTTTGTGAGATTACTTTTATGCAGAGAGATAACACTCCTCTAATTGTAAAACTTTGATTATGGTACTTGGATGATTATTCGGAAGAGATTTTGGAAAGACTGGAAGGAATCAATTATTTATTCAAGCATGTTTACAGAAAAATAAATGCAGTGGCATATGGTTTGGCTCGATTGGGAGCTAAGGGTCAAAATGGAGTATGGAGAGATTATTCGAATATCCCTCTGTTACTGAAAGGAATTATTAGACTAGACAGGGGAGGTGTCCCTTACCTTAGGAAAGTTAGGTAATGTGTTTAGTGGTTATAAATGGTTTTATGATCTTACTACGGTATTCTTCCGCTACAAGTAAGAGTTTTAATAAATGTGGCGAGGGATCACTATTAGATATGTGGTCCAGCTGACTCTTTTAAAAAAAAAAAAAAAATTTGTAAAACTTTGAACTTGAGATTTTCTATCAATATCTTTCATGTTGTAGATTAGTAACGAGGATTTATTCTGTAATGATGGATCCAAAAGGCTCTACCTCGAAATGGTTTAGAAAAAAAAAAAAAAAAAAATTGTTGTAGATCAGTGAAACTTGTAGATAAAACTACATTGTCAGATTTTGCGTTTTGAAAATATTTGTTTTATAAAATTAAAAATTATTTAAAAAACTAACCTTAATTAACATCGAAAAAGAATGTTGCATATAATATGCAGGATTAATTTATTTCTGCATCATTCTTTCAATAATTTATTTAACTACTTTTTTTTCGTCTTTGTTTTTATACAACTGTAGGAAGTGCTAAAACGAATGAAACGTCAAATTCTGTGTACAAATTTATAAGGCATAGTACAGAGTAGAGTACAGAGAGAGAGAGAGAGAGAGCGAGAGAGAGAGAGGTGAGGAATGGCTGGGCTGATTATTTAGGCAGGTGTGGAAGGATCAGTAAGAGAGTGAAAAGACAAGTCAAACGTCAAATCGGGTTTCTTTGAAATCATAAGACAGTCAGGGATGTGCTGTCAATCAACGGGATTTTCCTTTTCCTTCTTTTTCTTTCAATAATTCTCTTCTTTTTTAAAAAATAAAATTAAAAAAAAAATTTCAGGGACAAAACAACAGCTTCTTTATTTATTTTTTTCATTTTTTTTCCTCTCTCTCTCCTGTCTTTCTCTGCCTTACTGACCACAAAACTAACAAAACAAAACAAAACAACGCAGTTAACAGTTAACACCTAACAATATCTCTTTAAAAAAAAAAAAAAAAAAAAACACCTAACAGTATATACCCTCCTCCTACACGTGCCAACTCATGTCTCACGTGTATACCGCTGCAGGTCCAACGCTCAAAAATAATAAAAAAACATAACATCTTAGTAAGTTAAGGTTGATTAAGCTCGTTCATTTTAATAATTCAACTCATTTAAACTAATTATTATAATTTTTTTAAATTTTCACATAAAATAAAATATATAATTTAATTTTCTCAAATTTTAAAATAAAATTAATATTAAAAAAATAATTTTTGATAATATTTTATTTAATTTTTAATTTAAATCTCAACTAATATAATTTCACCTTGTCATATTTGCAAAAACGAAGTGTAACTCGTATCATGTTTTGGAATTAGCTCCAGTCCCAATAATTAATATGAATCTCTTAAACCTCTTCCCCGGGCGCCCCGACACGCTTTCCCACGCTCGGAGCTGCATCGATCGAGCTCGAGGCTCGTCTCCCTACTGTGTCCGCTTTATGCAGTGCAGAGATAGCAATATTGCAGCAGAAATAGGAAGGACAATACATTATGGTCTATCGGAATACATAAGTTAGAGGATTGTAGTGTTCTTTATTATATGCAATCCCAACGTTGTATTCGTATAAATCCTTTTTTTTTTGAAATGGTAGGCAGTGCAATGTGAGTGTAGGCATGCTTGAGTAGCAAGATGTCAAATGAATTTCAACGTTAAATGCGAAAGAATTTTGGAGTTCTTTACTTCAAATCCGATCTGCTCCGGAATGGACGGTGTTTTTTTGTATATCTCACGACAATTAGTTTTAATTAAGAACCAATTCACTTTAATTTGTGAGTTTATTTATGTAAAAATTTTTGTGATTAAAATATTTTATTTTATTATTTTTCATTGATGTGTTTTAGTTTTCTTGATATGAATGATCGAATGGAAATCAACGGCGAAGAAGCTCGAGTTTGTAGCCAACTTAATAAAAATAAATAAATAAACATGAAGGTTTAGGTTGGTCCCGAATTTTGTTCTCTTTAATGGGTGTCCAAAATGAACAGGAATTAAGGGAAAAGAAATTACGTACTTGTACGGTTCCGTTTGGATTCAGAGTTGATCTCACCTCATCTCGTATAATCATTACAATTTTTTTAAATTTCTATACAAAATATAATAAACAATTTAACTTTTTCAAATATCAAAACAATAATAATATTTTATTCAACTTATCTCATCTCAACTCACTATCAAAACTTCTCCTAAATTGTTGGTTAGAACTAATAGTTTATCGTTTATAACAAGCTAGGACCAAAATTATTGAAAACTTCCAAGATCGGTGAAGGCAATTTGTAAGGAAATCAAGCAGAGCTACGTTATACCCTAAAAGCAGCTGCTAGCTAGCAGCTGCAAGGAACCTTTCCCAATGTACAAATTAATTAAGAGAGGGAGCAAAATGAAAAAAACAGTTTTCGAATTCTAATATTAATATTGTAATATTCATGTGGGTACGTAACTATTAATTAGATGGAAGGATTGATTTAATACAAAGCTTCGGTAATCTAGGTAGCTGCCATATTCAATTCCATGTTCCGTGAACAGAGTTGAAGTCATAGTTCTTTGCAAGACATGATGTACCCTGGCCAGAAAGTGCTGGCAGTCGGCAGAGGTGTTTTGCAGATCAGAGAGCAGAAAGGCTACAAAAGTCTCTTGATGATCTCTTTGCATGCCCCATTATATATGTAGTATTCAACTTATAAAATTCTCTTAATCATGATGACCCGGCCAGGAAGTTGCCACTTATGACACATGAATCGATCTGATCTTATAAAATATATTTTTCCAGGAGATAATGTTTGAACTTTTTTTTGGATCAACACGTTTAATTAGTGCGTAGCTTGTTTTTATTTTTTAGAAAAAAAAAAAAGGCACGGCCAGATCCGTTTGTATAGTGTGATGAGATGAGATGAGATAATTTTAGATAAAAGTTGAATAAAAGATTGTTAGAATATTATTTTTTAATATTATTATTATTTTGAGATTTAAAAAAATTGAATTTTTATTATATTTTATGTGAAAATTTAAAAAAATTATAATGATAAGATAAAACCGTTTATATATCTAAACGGAACCTTATTCTTATTTTATTTTTGATTTGAAAAACAAAAAAGTAGTGGTTACCTCTAACTCTAACGTCGCCTGAAGAACATGATATGCACGAAGTTAAGGTAAAGGTAAAAATTGTTTCTATCAAGTGTTGATCTCCAGAAAAGTTCCACAAAGTATATATGAAAGCCTGGAGAATAGGGATTGACGATCATATAGTACTAATTAACGTTGGCAGTCAACATTAATACATCTATATCTAAAGTACATGATCCAATTTACCAATAATTATTCTGTTTGAACATATATATAATATACTTTAATATGTTAAGGTGATTTTTTAACTATAATATATATATATATATATATGTTATGTTTAGTAGTAGTAGTACGTACTAAATTAAAACATGGACCAACCCAAGAATAATTGAGCATATCAGTTTCTGATCTTCTATTAACCAAAAGAGGTCATTTTCATTCTTTCTTTCCTCCCATCTTATTTAATTGAAAATAATTATTCCATTTAGATCAGATTTCTTTTTCTTTTTATTTTCTTTTTGGTTAAATACCTGATAAGCCGCCCAGAACAGCCACCCATAATGATATTGCCCTCTCTCTCTCTCTCTCACACAAAATATCTACCAACACAAAGCTAGCTAGCACCACCACCACCACCCCACACACACACACCACAACACCCCATTTGACACAAAGAATCTTAATAAAAACACAATCAATAGTTCCACCATCAACAAGAAGAGGGAAGTAAATGAACTCAGTCCTCTCCATGATATCTCCTTGCAGTTCTACCACTTCCAAGCTGTAACCCTTCTGTTCTCTCTCTCTTTCTCTCTCTCTCTCTCTCTCTCGGACGAAAAGAGAGATTATCGCAACCCTAAAAAAGCATAAAAAACCATGACCCTCGATGAGTCCCTTAGATCTCTTTCCCTGGACTACCTCTACCTCCTCGTCAACGGCCAAGCCTTCAGCGACGTAACCTTCAGCGTGGAGGGCCGTCTAGTCCACGCCCACCGATGCATCCTGGCCGCGAGGAGTCTCTTCTTTAGGAAATTCTTTTGTGGGCCCGACCCGCCTTCCGGGCTGGACCCCGCTGGGTCCAGAATCAACCCCGCGGCGACACCGGGTTCGAGGTCGGGTGTGATACCGGTGAACTCGGTGGGTTATGAGGTGTTCTTGCTGCTGCTGCAGTTCTTGTACAGTGGCCAAGTCTCTATTGTGCCTCAGAAGCATGAGCCAAGGGCTAATTGTGGGGAGAGAGGATGCTGGCACACGCATTGCACCTCAGCCGTTAATCTTGCTCTTGACACTCTTGCTGCCGCTAGATCTTTTGGTGTTGAACAGCTCGCATTACTCACTCAGGTTTCTTTCAATTTATACGATGATGCCTTCTCCCTGCATCTTGGTCGGTGTGTTTTGTGGGTTTTGGGAATTTGGACAATTACTGGGTTTGGTTTTGGGAGGTTGGGTGAGATCCTTTGCGGTTTGTTTTATTCTTCTTGTTGTTCTTTCTTTCTTTCTTTTTTTTTGAAGAAAAAAACTCTTTTAGACATCATTTTCTGGAATTCCCTTATCTTCTCATCATGAAGTAGGTGAGACCCGGTTCTGTTCAATATTCTTAAAATATATTTTTTTTGAAGTTATCTTCAAACTTCTTCTTCAGAAGCAGTTGGATTATTCAGTTCATCTTTGAAGCATTTGATCCATTTAACTTTCAATTTTCCAATACAGTAGTCCTTTTCTTCTTTACCACCTTCATTAACTCCTCTAATACTTTCGTTCTCTTCGCTTTCTTCCCTGATATACATTCAAAAAATCCCTTTTCTTCTGGGAAAAATGTTGATGTTCGTGTGACATGAGGAGCCTATCTATCTTGTTTACCTGTACATGACCTTCGAGTTTCTTCAAATGGGTTCCTTCTATCTCTCTCTCTCTATATATAGCTGCGTGCATCAGTTTCTAAATTTAGATCAAGATATCCAGTTTTGTCTTCCACAGTAACTGTAAGCACACCAAATCTTTCCCAGACATTCACTTTCCCCATTTGGGTTAAATTGAAAAAAGGAGCAAACCAAGACAGACTGGCTACTTAAACGTAAAATTAGCACAACACATCCCATCAATTTTGTTTTTATATAATCTATGCAGAAACATAAGAAACATCTTACACCTTTTTATGTAAATCTCACTTACCATTATTATCTCTTGGCTTTTGGGCCACAGAAGCAATTGGCAAGCATGGTGGAGAAAGCCTCAATTGAAGATGTAATGAAAGTACTACTAGCTTCAAGAAAGCAAGACATGCACCAACTCTGGACCACATGTTCCCATCTTGTTGCGAAATCCGGCCTCCCTCCAGAAGTCTTAGCCAAGCACCTCCCGATCGAAGTCGTGGCCAAGATTGAAGAGCTGCGCCTCAAATCCTCTCTGGCTCGCCGCTCCCTCATGCCCCACCACCATCACCACCAGCACCAAGATCTTGGTGCAGCCGCTGATCTCGAAGACCNCTCTCTCTCTCTCTCTCGGACGAAAAGAGAGATTATCGCAACCCTAAAAAAGCATAAAAAACCATGACCCTCGATGAGTCCCTTAGATCTCTTTCCCTGGACTACCTCTACCTCCTCGTCAACGGCCAAGCCTTCAGCGACGTAACCTTCAGCGTGGAGGGCCGTCTAGTCCACGCCCACCGATGCATCCTGGCCGCGAGGAGTCTCTTCTTTAGGAAATTCTTTTGTGGGCCCGACCCGCCTTCCGGGCTGGACCCCGCTGGGTCCAGAATCAACCCCGCGGCGACACCGGGTTCGAGGTCGGGTGTGATACCGGTGAACTCGGTGGGTTATGAGGTGTTCTTGCTGCTGCTGCAGTTCTTGTACAGTGGCCAAGTCTCTATTGTGCCTCAGAAGCATGAGCCAAGGGCTAATTGTGGGGAGAGAGGATGCTGGCACACGCATTGCACCTCAGCCGTTAATCTTGCTCTTGACACTCTTGCTGCCGCTAGATCTTTTGGTGTTGAACAGCTCGCATTACTCACTCAGGTTTCTTTCAATTTATACGATGATGCCTTCTCCCTGCATCTTGGTCGGTGTGTTTTGTGGGTTTTGGGAATTTGGACAATTACTGGGTTTGGTTTTGGGAGGTTGGGTGAGATCCTTTGCGGTTTGTTTTATTCTTCTTGTTGTTCTTTCTTTCTTTCTTTTTTTTTGAAGAAAAAAACTCTTTTAGACATCATTTTCTGGAATTCCCTTATCTTCTCATCATGAAGTAGGTGAGACCCGGTTCTGTTCAATATTCTTAAAATATATTTTTTTTGAAGTTATCTTCAAACTTCTTCTTCAGAAGCAGTTGGATTATTCAGTTCATCTTTGAAGCATTTGATCCATTTAACTTTCAATTTTCCAATACAGTAGTCCTTTTCTTCTTTACCACCTTCATTAACTCCTCTAATACTTTCGTTCTCTTCGCTTTCTTCCCTGATATACATTCAAAAAATCCCTTTTCTTCTGGGAAAAATGTTGATGTTCGTGTGACATGAGGAGCCTATCTATCTTGTTTACCTGTACATGACCTTCGAGTTTCTTCAAATGGGTTCCTTCTATCTCTCTCTCTCTATATATAGCTGCGTGCATCAGTTTCTAAATTTAGATCAAGATATCCAGTTTTGTCTTCCACAGTAACTGTAAGCACACCAAATCTTTCCCAGACATTCACTTTCCCCATTTGGGTTAAATTGAAAAAAGGAGCAAACCAAGACAGACTGGCTACTTAAACGTAAAATTAGCACAACACATCCCATCAATTTTGTTTTTATATAATCTATGCAGAAACATAAGAAACATCTTACACCTTTTTATGTAAATCTCACTTACCATTATTATCTCTTGGCTTTTGGGCCACAGAAGCAATTGGCAAGCATGGTGGAGAAAGCCTCAATTGAAGATGTAATGAAAGTACTACTAGCTTCAAGAAAGCAAGACATGCACCAACTCTGGACCACATGTTCCCATCTTGTTGCGAAATCCGGCCTCCCTCCAGAAGTCTTAGCCAAGCACCTCCCGATCGAAGTCGTGGCCAAGATTGAAGAGCTGCGCCTCAAATCCTCTCTGGCTCGCCGCTCCCTCATGCCCCACCACCATCACCACCAGCACCAAGATCTTGGTGCAGCCGCTGATCTCGAAGACCAAAAGATTCGTCGTATGAGAAGGGCACTCGACTCGTCTGATGTGGAACTCGTCAAGCTTATGGTCATGGGTGAAGGACTAAATCTCGACGAGGCATTAGCTTTGCACTACGCTGTAGAAAGTTGCAGCCGAGAAGTTGTGAAAGCCTTGCTTGAACTCGGTGCAGCCGATGTTAATTACCCAGCAGGACCTGCCGGAAAAACCCCACTTCACATTGCTGCAGAAATGGTGTCGCCGGACATGGTAGCAGTCCTCCTCGACCACCATGCCGACCCTAATGTTCGAACCGTCGACGGGGTTTCTCCCCTCGACGTTCTTCGAACCCTAACATCTGATTTCCTCTTCAAAGGAGCTGTACCGGGGCTAACACATATCGAACCCAATAAGCTCAGGCTCTGCCTGGAGCTGGTTCAGTCTGCGGCACTCGTTCTTTCGCGGGAAGAGGGCAATGCAAGTGTTCCTACTTCGACCGCTATATATCCGCCAATGAGCGATGATCATAGCAGCGGAAGCAGCGGAAACAACATGGCGGCGAACCTTAACCTTGATTCGAGGCTTGTTTATCTCAATTTGGGGGCGACGGCTTCAGGTCAAATGAGATCAAGATCAATGGATGGAGAGGATGACAACAGCCACCATAGCCAAAGGAATTCTATGAACAGGCACGGGTCGCAAGGTGGCTGTGACCCAACATTGTATCACCACTCTCATGACTTCTAAGCTGAATGAGGAATATTAGTGATAAAGCTGATTATAATATATCCATGGATAGTGAAAGAGAAGTCGAAAGTTCATGAGAACTACTGATCATGGAATTTATTGGATTATCTATTTTCCGCTTTAGTTTGTCATGATTCTCTCTATCTCTTTTCTTTTCGTTTCCTTCTCTCTTTCATGTGTAGGGTGTTCTTTTGGTTTCTGTGGGCTTTGCAGTGATCATAATATGAAGTTCAGTTTCATTGGAGATGGAGGATGAGACAAGAAGGATCTGAGATTTTGCACCGAGGATGGACGCAGGTCAATCTTTTCACACCCGGCCTGTCAACTCCTTTGTATTTATTTATTTATTTACTGTGATCATTTTGTTTCATGTCCCCCACCCACCTTCCCTTTGCCCCGATATATTTTTCTATAATCTATACACGGGAAAATCTTTGGTTTCTTTTGCTAGGGGAGTTTCCTGTTTTTTTATTTATATTTTTCCCTAATATTGAAGGCGAAATGAGCTGTCTCTTCACTTTTTTCCCCATTCTTTTTAGCACCCATAAGCATTTGGAGAAACTTGATTGGCTAGGTTGGCTCATGATCATTTTTATAAGATATATGTATGGCTATGGACAAATTGATTGGTTGTCTTGCATGAATGCAACATTTGTGTGTAACTATACACGACAGCTTAAACATTTTGGTATTATGATCTAATTCTTGATTAATCCCACCATGCAATCGTCATTTTTGTCCCTGCTTTTTTGGGCTTCTTTATTTTTTAAATCTTCCAGCAAAAACTTAGTGATTTTTTCTCATGCATTTTCTCCCTTAACCTCTGTGTATGTTGGCCTATATTTTTGTTGACCCTTGAGTTTGTCTAGTATTTTACCGTGTAATGCTTCCCATTTATTCCCATTGACTTAATTTGGATTCATCAAGTTTTTTTGAAAATACTAACCGTACGTGCATTAAGAGCATGCAGCATCATACATGCATTTTGTTCACTTTGCTTTCCAATCTGATCGAGAACATTTTCCTCATCGTATTTTACAGACAGACGAGATTCAAAACAAGAGAAATTAACACAGTGGAATGATTTCAACACAAATTTAAGTTATATTAAGTTCAACATGAATTATACAAGTTTATTGCTTATTGCTTGAATTCAATTAGTACTTGTAAATCTCTGAAGCTAGCTAGCTTGCTAGCGACCATAACTAATGGTCAGAAAAGGTCATATATATAAAATGTTACGAGGTATTGATAAAAAAATTGTGCTCAATTTTTTTCATAAACCCGCGTTTGGGGCTTTAATATGAAGCAATGTTTTGTTTTTCTGACATGCCAGCTAAATACTTTAATGTTGTTCTATGATGCAAATCCTTAATTTATGCATGTTTTTTTACTCTTTTTTTCCTTTTTTGAATAACCACACAACAGAGTTTTAATAATAGTCCCCCGGGTGTACAAGTTTTTTATCATTTAATTGATTATGCTTGAGTGCCTGCCTAGCCTGCTTCTGAAAACCCTAAGGATCGGCTTCATAAAGTTTGTGGCAGTTACAATAAGAGGATCAGTAGTTCATTATCTATCGTTCCAGTCTTGGGCGGACTATTGATTATTAAAGGCTAAACTAATTAATTATCACCATATTCACACAGCACATGAATGCCACACCATACACGCTAGCTAGCTAGCTATGCGCGCAGCTAAGCTACTAATAATTTAGCTGCTAGATGGGCTTGCTTCCTCTTAATTGCTCATGCTTGGTCAATTGTTGCATCAGTACTGGAGCTAAATCTTTATTTATAGATGTAGTTTTCGTTGTCTTTAATTATCAANAAAAAAAAAAAAAAAAAAACTAATGAGGATCATCTGAATCCTAATTCTCATGTTTTGGGTACTTTTGTTTAAATTTTTCCAAGTTTTAACCAGGTATATATAAAAACTGGCTGGGTTTTGTATAGGCATACGAGAACATGCATGAATCATGATATTGTTCTGATCGATGCTATTTCAGAGGTAGCTAGCTTTTGTGGATGTAAAATATTGCATAGTGAAAAGCCACATCATGTAAATCCTTGGAATGCAACTCTCGATGATCGTCGATAGGGTTGTCAACATAATCAATATCAGTAGTACTACTCGTCCCCACCAAGAAAACTGAACGAATTTTGGTGATTATAAAACGTACGAGGGAAAACTGAAAAGTAAGTGTCTTCATATCGTCGGCAAACAACCTATGGTGGATTAAGGGAGGCCCCTCCACACCCCATTCAAAACACCATCGAGAGCAGTGATCTCAATGCCAGACAACCGAACATGCAGCAGCTAGTACCCATCCATTTATTGTGTCAGCATGATTTTCAAGCTTTCCCTGCAAAATCCATCAGCTTTACCAATGATTTCATTTGCCAAATTGGAAGCATGGATTGCAGAAATAATCAACAAACCGGAAATTGTACACAAAAAAGGAGCGGAAATTTCAAGATTTATAGGGCCGGGAAGATCAGTTGGAATTGCAGAGCAGAAGAGTCAGGGCTAGCTGAAACTGCAGCCTACAAAAGGTAACATTTACATTTTTACGTACCTAAAAGAGGGTGGGGGCCGGCCCTCACTAATCAATTAATTGCAAAAATAACGATATTATATATATGTGTGTGTGTGTGTGTGTGTGTGTGTGTGAAGGAAAACACTAGAACTAATTATATATATTGGCTTTCTGTTAGTGTAATTTTGGCATATCAATTGGAATTAAAATTAAAAATAAATAAATTTTTTTCTCATGTGTTTGTTCGAATTCAATACGATAAATATTTAGCAAGGTTGCTAACGTTTTCTTTCTCCTAAACAAGACGATTCTTCTCAACTTTATGTTTGATTGTCTCTCTTCCATACAAAAAAGGGTTACAGATCATTTAGCAAATTTAGTACTCTTTGCATAATTTCTCATCATACTAAATATTCTTTCGGTAATCATCCAATACCGTTTAGATTAGATTGAGTTTGATTGTTGAACCAAATTCAACTCATCTCAAATCAATCATTGATGAAACTTGCTATTTTGTCAAATTTTCATAGGAAAAAGTTAAACTCATCTCAACCTGTTTCATACATTTCAATCTAAAAAGTTAAACCCATCTTATTAGAACTCACAAAATATTATTATTCACAACTCAACTCAACATCTCAACATTTAAACTCAACATTAATGTTAATAATTAGGGTTCATCCGGTTCGGACTTTCTCTCGTGCCCGGTTTTCTTGTGTTATTTTCCTTAGAAGCTTTATTGTGAGCGGGAGCATAATTTTGAAGAGTACTCTATGCGTTAACCTTCTGCTAGCAGTTGTTTTTTAGCCAATGTCCCAAGGAAGACAGGCGCGCATGCCATTCTTATGAGAAGTCCCGACTGCATTTACATGGTTATCGTAGCAAAATGAAGGTGTTGATCATTTTTAAGTATGAATAATGGTACGTACAAGGTTTAGCTAGCTCTTCGTAGTTGGCAATAGAAATTCTTGATTCCTAACATCTTTACTAGGCGATAAAAATATTCCTAGTCTTTGCGCAATATGCATTTGCTTTCTAAAGATCACACTCTCAATGATGATGTTTCTAATAAATATCCTGCGCATATAAGACTCTCCAAAGATCACATTATATCAATCATGATGTTTCTAACTTGACTATTTACCCTCAATGAGACTACTTCGCTTTAATTACCAAAACATAAATATTATAATAATAAGTCTCAACAAATTAAACCATAATATATATTGTTTATGTGAATTAATTATATATAAAACCTTTTTGCGGAAATAATTGTAATGTATAAGTTGAGGACATAATGATGGAGAATGTGATCTTCGGAAAAGATCAAGTCAGCTTGCATGTCCCAAAATAAGTGTCATATTAATACTATAAAACTATGAAAGGTGGTAAAATAATAAACATTACATATATAATAAAAATGTACATCTAATGGACGCCATAAACATGATTTAGTCCTTAGAATTTCTCCCAATCACACAATGCCCGGAGTCCATATGCTAATGATTTCAGAAACGAACATTTCATAAAAATTATATATATATATATATATATTTATATTTATATATGTCTCCTAATAAACACGCAGTAGTGGTGTTTGGCATAAAGCCTAAAAGAACTTGTATTCCAATAGAGAATCTTTACAAAACTTAATTCCACACACACTGTGTATAGATTTACATTGATATTTATAGACTGGGAATTGCATTGTATTGCATAACAGAAAAGTGTTCTAGAATCTACTCAAATAAGTTATTCTTTGTGAATGACATGTCTAGGAGGTGATTTCTCTATTGTGCTTCTCGGTTGTACATGAGCCTGTCCAGAGTGCATAGGCTTAGTTGAGGTTGCCTTAATACCCCCCCTCGATTCAAGCGGGACAGGTAGGACTGTGAGGCTTGATCGAAGAGCAGAAAATCTTGCAGCAGAGAGCGGTTTGGTGAGGATGTCAGCCAGTTGGTCCTTACCTGAAACAAATGAGACTTTGAGCATATTGGCAGCCACTCGTTCTCGCACAAAATGAAAATCCAATTCAACATGTTTAGTACGAGCATGCATATCAGGATTAATGGATAGATATGTAGCCCTAATATTATCACACCATAAAGTGGGAGATGTGGTGAGAAAAATCCCAAGTTCCTTTAGCAAAGATTGAAGCCAAATTAATTTACAAGCTGTATTAGCAATAGCTTTATATTCTGCCTTTGTAGATGATCTAGCAACAATGGGTTGCTTTTTAGATCCCCAAGATATAAGATGAGACCCAGAAAGAACAAAGAAACCTCCAGTTGATCTCCTGTCATCAGGGCACCCAGCCCAATCTGCATCCGAGAAGGCCGTGAGTTCCAGGGAGGAAGTGGGTGAGAAATGTAAGCCAAGGTGGGGTGTATGGCGAAGATACCGAAGAATCCTCTTGACAGCTTGCCTATGAGAAAGACGAGGTGAATGCATGAACTGGCAAACACAGTTGACAGCAAAAGAGACGTTAGGTCGTGTGAAAGCAAGGTACTGAAGGCTTCCTACAACACTACGATAGAGGTGTGGGTCTTCAAAAGAGTTTCCATCAAAGGCTGTGAGCTTATCAGAGACTGACATAGGAGTATGAACAGGTTTGGAGAGGTGCATATTAGTCTTAGTTAAGAGGTCAGAGATGTATTTAGCTTGTGACACATAAAGACCAGTGGCATCTCGGTGGACTTCTAGACCTAGCAAAATAATGTAAAGCACCCAAATCCTTGATAGGAAAAGAAAAACTCATAGCAGATATAAACTCAGAAATTAAAGATGGTTGAGATGCTGTAACTACAATATCATTAACGTAAATTAAGACATAAATTGATTTGCTAGAAACATAGTAAATGAATAGAGAAGAATTAGATTTAGAACCAACAAAACCAAGGTCTAACAACCTAGAACTGAGCTTAGAAAACCAAGCCTTAGGGGCTTGTTTCAAGCCATAGATCGATTTTCGCAATTTACAGACATGAGAGGGAAAATCAGAGTGAACAAACCCTTGAGGTTGTTGCATATAGACGTCTTCCTTCAGGTCCCCGTGTAGGAAGGTGTTCTGGATATCAAGTTGATGGAGAGGCCAGTTATGGTGCACGGCAAGAGAAAGAAGAAACCGAATTGTGCTAGGTTTAACAACAGGACTGAACGTCTCGGTATAGTCTAATCCAGCTTGCTGATGATAACCCTTGGTGACCAGACCAGCCTTACGCCGCTCAAGAGTACCGTCAGGGCGCCGTTTGGACTTGAGGACCCATTTAGATCCTAGGACATTGAAGCTGGAGGAATGTGGAACAAGATCCTATGTGCGATTATGAAGAAGGGCCTGGAATTCTGTGTTCATGGCTAGGCGCCATTCATGGAACTTGAAAGTTTCTGTGAAAGAGGAAGTGCCTTCAGGTACGGGAAGAGATTTGCTGAGGGAGACAGAGGGTTTTGTGGGCCAAGGTACAGTGTCATCAGAGAGGATAAGGGGCCGATGGATATGAGCTTGAGAGCGGGTAAGCATGGGATGTGGGGGAGGAGCTCGAGATGAGGGTGGGGAGGAAGTAGCAGAGGAAGAGAGCAGGGCATTAGGGTTTGTAACGGGGGAAGAGGAGCGATCGAGTGAAGAGGTTGAATCGGAGAGAGTGGGTGGGCTGGACGAGGGTAACAAAGTGGTTGGAGTAGTGGGCTGAGAAATACCTGAGGAAGGCCGAGTGAAAGAGGGAGTCATGAGAAGCAGATGGGGCTGTGAAACGGATGAAGATGGGTTTATGGGCATGCTGTCCAGAGTGTGAAACGGAAATTGAGTTTCGTAAAAAATGACGTCCCGAGACACAAACGTTTTGCCAGAGAGTAAATGTAAGCAATTGTATCCTCTATGATCTGGAGTATATCCTATAAAAACATACAATTTGGAACGAAAATCCATTTTATGGCAATTAAAAGGCTGTAAATTAGGCCAACAAGCAGTCCCAAAAATACGTAAAAAAGTTTAGTCAGGAGGGTGACCAAAAATGACTTGGAAAGGTGATTTGTTTTGAAGAATTGGGGTGAGCATTCTATTGATGAGAAACACAGCAGTCTGAAATGCCTCATTCCAAAATGTATTAGGAATGGAGACCTGAGCTAATAGGGAGAGTTCTGTTTCAACAATGTGTCTATGACGTCTTTCAACTGTGCCATTTTGAGCATATGAACAAGTAATGCGATGAGAAATGCCAAAGTTTTGAAGTAATGCGTGGATGGAGCGAAATTCACCACCCCAATCAGTTTGGATTGAAATGACATTAGAGGAAAAGGAATTTCTAACATATCGCAAAAAGGCAAGAAAAATGGTAGGCACATCAGACTTAGCATGTAACGGAAAATACCAAATATATTTTGTGTAGTCATCTACAATAGAAAGATAAAACCTATGGCTGGAGGTGGACAGCACAGGCGCCGGACCCCAAACATCTAAAAACAGTAAATCAAAAGGTTTGTGTGATCTGGATGGGGAAGGTGGATGAGGTAAGGCATGAGACTTTCCTTGATCACATGATGGACAGAGAGAGATCACAGATTTATTTGCAACTGGTAGTTGAAAACTGGAAATGGTAAAGGAGGTCAAGCGAGAAGATGGATGACCCAACCGAGCGTGCCAAAGTTGTGATGTGGTTCGTTCACCAATGTAGGCCAAAGGAGATGGACTGGAAGAGGGAGTGGGCACAGCATTTGTGGGAAGCATGTAGAGGCCAGTCCTAACGGGTCCCTGGAGCAGCACTGCCTGTGTACGCAGGTCCTTCACAAGAAAATCAGAAGAGTTAAATTCAAAATAAACAGAATTATCCAAGTAGAATTGACGCACGGATAAGAGATTCCGTGAGATATTAGGAACATGTAAAAGCTTAGTGAGTAAAAATTTGCCAGTTGGAGAAGAGATGTTAGCTGTGCCGGTGTTTGAGATTGGAAGCGACGACCCATCACCAATGCAGACTTGTGCTGGACCATGATAAGGAGTGGAGCCAAGGTTAAGGTTGGAGAACTTAGCTGTAAAGTGATTAGTGGTAGTCGTATCGGGGAACCAGTCTGTAGTGGAAGGAGCTGAGTTGGATAGAGCCGTGTAATGAGCTGCTAAGGTTGGAGGTGGTGGAGCCTGATAACCCAGATCAAAGCGAGAGTAACAAGAAATAGCAGAGTGTCCTGATCTGTGACAAATTTGACATGTGGGACGAGAGGATGGGTGAGGAGAAAAGGAAGAAGGGGAGGTGGGATTGGAGCGACCAGATCCACGACCACGACGAGGTCCTCGACCGCGGCCACGGTATGGTCCATAAGAGGAAGAAGGAGATTTGACAGTGGTATTATTGGCAGAGAGATTAGGATTGGACAGGAGAGATTCGGTTTGATGAGCAAGTCTAGACTCGTGATTGAGCAAATATGCGTAGACTTGAGAGGCAAAAAGGGGATCGGGTCTCGTGGTAATAGAGGTAACTAGAGACTCGTATTTAGAGCTAAGTCCAGCTAAGAGATAGGTGATGAAATCAGAGGGAGGAAGTGGTTTCCCTGCAGCACCAAGGGAAGTGGAGAGTGAGGTGGCTTTGTGAAAATATTGAGTGATAGAATCATAACCTTTTTTTAAGGTGGCTAATTTGTATTGAGTTTGCATGAGATGGGCGGCAGTTTGAGCAGAGAACATGCCATGTAGTTGCGACCAAATTTCTCGAGAAGTTTTACAGTCAAGAACTTGAGAAAGCACCGTATTGGTGAGAGAGGAATTAATACACGAAATGATGAGTTGATCTTGGAGACACCATGTCTGATATGAGGGATTTGGTTTATTATCAATGGTGGGAGGCGGCATAGCGATGGTGCCATCGATATAGCCAGACAACTGATAACCCGTAAGGAAGGGGAGAATCTGGGCTTTCCAGAGGAGGTAGTTGTCGATGGAGAGCTTTTGGGTGATGAAATGGGTTGCGGAAGTGAGGAGGGTGGGATTTTCAAGGGTGTTTTGCTTTCCTGAGCTCATGATGTATGTAGGAAGAATGGGATGTTGGTCCTTTTTAGGCTCTTGATACCATAATAAACAAGCAGTAGTGGTGTTTGGCATAAAGCCTAAAAGAACTTGTATTCCAACAGAGAATCTTTACAAAACGTAATTCCACACACATTGTGTACAGATTTACATCGATATTTATAGACTGGGAATTGCATTGTATTGCATAACAGAAAAGTGTTCTAGAATCTACTCAAATCAGTTATTCTTTGTGAATGACGTGTCTAGGAGGTGATTTCTCTACTATGCTTCTCAGTTGTACATGAGCTTGTCCAGAGTGCATAGGCTTAGCTGAGGCTGCCTTAATATCTCCCCACAAGATCATAAATTAATAAGAAATATAAATAAATCGGATTAATCAATCAATGGTTTAGTATGGTTAAATCGTTTTTATTTTCCTTTATATGCATGTGCTACATGAATCTCATAGAAATTTTAAAATAATTGACGAAAGTTGGCAATGTAGGTATATAGAGAGATGGAATCGTGAGCTGTAGCTCAACTCTCTTAGGCCCGTTTTGATATTGAGTTGAGTTGAGATGAAATAAATTCTTTATGAATAGTAATGAGTTGAAATGGTGGAATGAGTTTTATGAAGTTCACCTAAGATGAGTTTAGATGTTAAGATGAGTTTGAATGATTCTACATACAATCGTGAAGTACGTAAACACCGCGTAATCGTTTTAAAAAAGAGTTAGATCCACTATTAAAAGATTAATTTTTTTTCATGTGAATCCCACGTTTTATTCATTTTCTTCAAAGCAATTACACGACGATTGCATAATTCACAGTTATAAATATCTTTTCTCTTTAAAAATTGTATGGTTGGATGAGTTTGTATGTTCGAAAGGGGCCTTAATTTTAACACCTTGTCGCCCCGCGGGGGGTGAAGCCGCCTTTGGGCCAAATATTAACTCCTAACGAATCCTACGGAGTAAAGTTAGTAAGCCTTTGGGTTTTCGAGGCATCAGATTCTCACCTAATTTTTTATCGGTAGATTTTTACTTGCATGAACTAGGAAGAGATGCTATATAAATAAATAAATTAATTACTATTCTTTTTTAATATTAATCTTAAGAGGGGTCTAAAGACTAAGATAGGTTTGAACATTCAAGGCCCAAATCGGTGCCCCCAGAGGCCATTGGACAGCTTGGTCCTCTCGCGACCAGGCCTAAACGAACAAAGTATCTCAAACGGATTCTAGCAATAATCTTTTTTTGATAGGTAAAACGAGGACTGCAACACGAACTTCAGGAGGTCATCCATCCTTATACTACTCTCGCCCAATCACACTAATTGCGAAATTCTGATGAAATCTGGTGCATTAGTGCAGAAAAAATCGCACCCAATAATCTACAAAAGGGTATATACATAGAATCAACCCACATATATAAATATATATATTTATATATAATGCGATCTGGGTTGCCATTTGAAGCGGCTTGTGAGTAGAGTTATGCAAAAGTGGGGGGCAAGTGCAACGACTAGATTTGCAATGTTCAATAATTAGGTCTTGAAACCAAGAGTGTTCAGTAAGACCTTGAAGATGCGAAATAGATGATGAAGACACAATTTACCCAACACATATCCTCAATTTACATAAAGATTTAGGAGTTCTGGGAGGTCAAAGTTCCTTCCGGGTGCCAATGAAAGTATACCTATCAAGAAAGAAAGTATATCTATATGGCAAAACTAGAGCATGGAGAGAAACAAGCCCCCGCCAAGAAATAGTTCCTTTCCACAGTAGGCAAAGGGCCATAACCCAGAAGGAAAGAGTTCCTTTTGTTGCTCCACAATAGACCTATGCTTTCTATGAATTTGTTTTACTCTAAGATGCAGTATTGCAACACCTTATTCAATAAAGGTTCTTAAAATTCATTCACCCACGTCACAACTTAAACTTTGGCCAAGACCATGCGCATTTAGCAAAGCAGAACTGGCACCTTTTTAATGGTAAATATTTTGTGACCAAATATATAAGCACTTATGTTGACATATATGTTATGTATTTTACTTGGCCAATGCATACTTACTGAAAGTAGTGAAACAAATATATTAGACAAATCTCACATTTCAGTAGCAACAAATACTTGCTGAATTTATTGACTCACTTATTAATATACAAGCAATACAAGGGCGCCAAAAATCCTCGCAGCAGTGGCCAGACAAACAGAGAGACAAAATCAGAGGCATTGGAAGTTAATGAATNCACATGGATATTTCTCTTTATAAATAATTTCACTACATTCCATTAAACAGGATTAAACTAAATAGGTCCCCAAAAATTTTACAACCAATGAGAATGTTTATTCGATATTCAGTAAATTCTGTCAGAAGAAAGAAAAGTAGAGCTCTCATTTGGACAAACAATACTTCTTCGTCCATTGGATTTGATTCTAGATCAATTTACAATCCCCCCCACCCCACACCGTGCTCCAGAGAAAAGCAAAATATCTAAATTATGTCATATACTTACAACCACACCAAGTACAAATCTTTACTTGGCAATAGACCTCCCCAACACTAGACAAAATGAAGCTAATATTCAAAACAAGAAAGAAATAAAAATAAACGGGGAAAACGGAAAGATGCAATTGAACTTACCCATGAGAATATATCATCCTCAGCTGAACTTGAAGCAGGACTCATGGCACTCCTGCTGCAAGCTGACCAGCGCTGCTCTATTGGAGCAGGTGCAGGTAACTCTTCCTTCTCAATGAGCTGCTTCAACTCTTCCATGAATTCAAGGTCTTTCATGCTTGGCTTGGCTAGCGTTCCTGCAGGGAAACATGTCTCAGAAACCCATTGTTGGCCACCACAATCAAAGCCCAATATTTCATCACTCCATCCCACTCTGTATCCCTCTGACTTCTTCCAGAACTCAGCCTCAGCTTGATTGACCTTTATGATGTGGTCCTTGTTGAGAGGATCCAGGGCAAGTAGTTTATCCCTCAACTCTGTAAATGATAGCTCACTCATGTCTGGTTCAACGTTGTCTGGAGATTCATCTTTTTTATTTCTGCAAGTAATTAATGTACGCAATTAATTGACTGAGATAAATTAGTCAACACAATAGCAAATACAAAACATGTAGATATAGTAGATATAAATGAGAAGCAAAACAATGCGGTACAGTTTTGGTACAGCACTCTTTTAACAGATGAGCCAACAGAGTGAGATCTAAGCCCATCCAGTTCAGCTTATGATTGGCATGTGATCTGGATGTTTACTCGGATATTAATAAAGCCGAAGCTTGAACAAGAATCTTATCTCATTATTTTTCCTAGAAAAGCAAGCAAAACTGAAAGGGTAATGATACACTCACAACTCTTTTCTAACTATTTTACAACTCATTTTAAATCAGCCAATGTAATTGTGCCCCTCATTAAAAAATAATTTCAATTTTACATAACTACCCTTCATTTTAAGTAGAGTTGCATAAAAGTTGTAGACTAATTGTAGGTTTATCATTTTCCAAACTAAAAAGGCAATCTTACTACATTTGTGTATTTTTTTCAAATTGTCATGAATTCTCAAAAACTTATCAACCTTACCAGGTAAGCTAGGTGAGAAGTTATAAATTGATTTCATTTTAGATTACATCCTAAACCCAAAGTATGATTGGGTGGCAATTCAAGTAAGCAGTTTCTGCCACAATGTTGTGAAGAAAAATCTAAATGCACAGGAAGAGGTAGCAAGTATGCATTCAACCAAGAATTTTGAACAACTATGATTTCTTCTTGCAGTGCCAGAAAACCTTATCACTCTTCCAACACATCTACTCAACTACTTTCTCTAGGCCATTTATTACAGATTATACAAATGTCAGCAAGCAGAAAAGATCATCTCAAAAGAAAAGTGAGAGGAACTAAAATGTCTGCCTTGTATATATTTTACAATAGAAGAAACCAGCTTTACCTGTATTTCTGTAGGGACTCACTGTAGAGCTCACGAACATGCTGAATGGCTTCATCGTTAGTATATTTGGGTTTGAACTTTGGGGGGCCTTTCCATTTAGAAATAGGATTGCAAGTCACAACCACCACAGTATCAGTATACGGAACGTATAGATATTTCACATGCTTATTATCGGATAGCAATTTCCTGCGAAATTAAGGAATCAAGAATATCAGTTATAGAGTAGAAAATAAATCTTCCACCATTCAATACTTGAATATAAATTATGGTATACAGATACACAAAAACTCACGTTATTGTGTGTGTGGGTGAGAGAGAGAGAGAGAGAGAGAGAGCGGGGTTGGGGGGGGGTGAGTATTCTGCAAAGAAAGATGAAGTAAGGAGACATATTGTAGCTGAACCTCACCACAAGTATGAGTATTGGCACCACATCCACAGAACTTCAAATGATTATTTTACAAGCCATCACAATAATATTATTTTTAAACAATTGATTAGAAGCTTTTTTCCAGTACTAGCTCCCAATAATTTCAACTTCCAATACATCATATAAGGGCTGTATGCTCATAAAGTCACTTGATCATCACAATTATTAGAAGTTTCTTTTCTTAGAAGCTTTTTTTTTCCCAGGACTAGCTCCCAATAATTTTAACTTCTAATACATCATGGTAAGGCTGTATGCTCATAAAGTCACTTGATCATCCCAATTATTAATTCAGTGTCCTACTAGGTTTTTTCAATCATTTAGTTTCCAGTTCGAAGTGATATCCATCAACCATACTGTGCTTATGATTTTCTGAGAAAAAGAAAAAAAATTATACGATTAAGGAAATGATAATTACTTGTGGTTTTTCTTGATTTCTTTCATGTTTGACACAGTTGTGTGCTCCAAAAGCTCCTGTCTCTCAACACATTGGAGGGTGACTTCAGCTACCACACCAAGGGCCCCAAGACCACAGCGAGCTAAATAAAATAGCTCCGGATTTTTCTCTTTTGAAACCTCTATTGTTCCTTTGGCAGGAGTTACCAGTTTCATGCTGATGACCTGCTCATCAATGGGAGGCAGTCTTGCACCGGTACCATGTGCACCAACCTAAAGATAAATATTTAAAAAAGCTTGAACCAAACTACAACACAGAACATAGATGCATAGATTACACCAGAATGCTTTGCTGACCAAGTAATTTTCAACAAAATACAGTATTCACCCGCCTTTTTATTCTTAGATTCCCCTTTTTCCCTGTTTAACAATAAGAAATAGCATGTATGATGTAGACTAAAGAGCCTGAAAAATTGTTACTGCTCGTAAGTTTCCAACTTTCATAGTTGGAGCATTGGAAAAAGTAGATTCTCAAATGAGGAAAGATTGAACAATATTTCAATGACAAAGAATGTTATCACAGTATGTATCGGCTATAATCCATTGTAAAGTTCAGGATCTATACTTGTAAACAATCGGAACCAGAGCTAGTTATTTATACCACATGTCAACAGCTTATCTTACTGTTAAAGTACATGCTTCTTCGTTCTTTTTTAGCTCTCTTCTTCACTTCCCAGACTGTCCCATATGCTACAACACAGTTAATGCTTCTCACATGAGCGACCATTCACACATGATTTATGAAGCATCACATCGGTATGCGTTTCCACGGTTGATGACCAAAACACATTCCTATCTTAATATTCCAGCTTTGCTAACAGTAAATCACATTTCTTTCTTGAAAATTCCATAAGATTAATGGTCAATGCCAAAAAAGAAAATAAAGAAAGAAAGAAAGACAAGTCGAGGCTAGCCCACCTGCACAATGCCACCGATCTGCTGCTCCCTAATGGAGGCGAAATTCTGCAATGTAAGGCCATAATCTTTGATACCATCCACTAATTGCTGAACCCTTATCCCAGCCTCAACTCTCACCGTCTTCTTCTCCTTGTCCACCTCCAAAACCCTATCCATAAGCGCCAAGTTCACCATCCCGGCCCTGGAGAGCCCGATACCGTTGGGAGAAAGGCCAGACCCGACCGGCCGAATGCGGGTTTTCTTCTGATGGGCCTCGTTGACCACATTCTCCAATTGCTGGAGGTTCTCTGGCTGGTGGAAGATCCGGGTCTGGACCTCGTGGGTCCCGCTCCAGTTAGAGACAGTGTGAAGGTCATCGGGCAAAGGGGCGTAGCGGAAGATCTGGGCCTTCTTGTGCTTGGCGTTTTCTGAGAAGGGGAAGGAGTAGTAGGTGGCGGCGCCACAGAAGAGGAGCAACGCTCCGTAGCCGAGGTACTTGCGGAGCTCAGCGTCGCTGGCGGTGGAGGTGGAGGTCGTGGAGAATGGGCGTGCGGATGTGGGCTTAAGAGGGCGTTCGAGGATGGTGGAGCTGGAGGTGGAGGCCGGGGATTTGAGGTGGCGGAGAGGGTGGAGGGAGGGAAGTGAGCGTCTGAGAGTGAGAGCTCTCAGCATTTTGACGAGTACTGACTGGGGCGTTTAGGAGTGATTCAGCTTGTGTCTTGTCTGCGAGGCTGTCAGTCAGCTACCCCTCCGAAACAAACCAAAAAAGATGAGTGGAGTGGACGAAGCTCACGTTGTCTATTCACTTGAATCTTAGGTTATATTTGTAAGGAAAATGCTTGTTTCAACCGATAAAAGTTATTGATAAAAGTGAATTTTATAATTTTTATATAATTTTTTTTTAATTTAAGGATTAAGAAAGTAATTATTAGTGATTTGATATATATATTTTTTATTTTTTAAAAATGTTTAAAGATATATAAAAAATGATTAAAAAAAAATACATTTGCACTTATCGGTCAAACTTTATCGATTCGTCATCGATGTCCATAGCATTACCATATTTGGAATTGAGACAAAGTTAAAAGTTAAATAAAATATTATTATTATTTTAAAATTTAAAAAAATTAAATTATTTATTATATTTTGAATGAGAATTTATGAAAGTTGTAACAATGAGATGAGTTGAGAGCTTCTCTCAATCCAAAGTGAGCCATTTAAGTATTTAAAGATGAGTAAGGCTAGATATAGTAATGTGTTGTGTAAGTGTTGTTTATCTTTTTTAAAAAAGAATGAAGTTTACTATTAAAAAATTAATTTTTTTAGTCTCATATTTATTCTTTTTTTTTAAATAGTGCACGACACTTGCATACTCTATGATTACAAATATTATTTATCTTTAAAGATATGCATCACATAATTGCCTAATTTGGATAACAAAATCCTCTCAACTCATCTTATCTCATCTCGAAACCCAAACACCACATATACAAACACTTTTTAATTTTAAATATTCAATTTTTTCATCTAATAATTACTTAATCATTATAATTTCCCAAAACTTTCAAACAAAATAAAAAAATAATTCAATTTTTTTAAATATCAAAACAAAAATTATATTAAAAATTTATATTCTAATAATATTTTAATTTTATAATATTTTTATTCAACTTTATCTCTTATTTTCCAAAATCCTATAAAACATATTAATTCACATTTATTACACTACTATTTATAGATCATCTCATCTTATCTCAATTTAGATTTTTTTAAGAATTTTTCGTTCATTTTATATATTTATAGCCTTCATTTTAAAAACTCGAGTAAGAACTCCAAAATTTATTGAAGGAAAACTCAATGTCGAGATTTTTGAGTATCACTTCTTAAAAACCCATTATTTAATTTGATATATTTTCTTTCAAAAAATATTTAAAAAAGTAAATTCATAAATTGATGTGACTTAATGTAATATGTCAAAATTATTTTTATCGTTTGTAAAATTATTTTTATTGTGAAATAAATTTAACGTATGAGTCAAGCTACTCTGCTGCTCAGAGTAGCCCACTCAACTTGACTGATAGGCAAAATGTATATTTTTATTTTTTTCTCATTTTTCTTTTCATATTTTTTTAATAAATATTTTTTAAAAATAAAAAAATATACCAATACACTAAAAATTATTTTCTCAATCATTAAGTAAAAAAATAATAATTTAAAATAAATATTCAAGTGGTCAAATTAAGTTGACAAAGTGAGGAGGTAAACTAGTATTTTCCTTAACGTATTAGATGAAATTATATCAATTTATAATATTATTTTTATGAAATTTATTTGTGACTTAAGACTTTTTCTTGCTGCCCATGAGTCATGACTGCTATCTCTCTCCCTTGGATCTCAGAGAGATAGATATTCACCGATGCATGAATTAGAACTTTAAACAGAGGTTAAGATATAACTTCTTGTTAGATTCCTTTTGCCTAACATGTTTATATTCTTACAATAATACTACGGAGGGCGCACCAAATGATAATGTACTTGAGAGTTATTTCTTAACGAAAACTTCACTTACCAAAACAAAGCAAAGAAAAGTCGAATTAACTATTAAGGTTTATTGAGGCAAGCATTTCACCAAGGTTGATAGAGGATGGCGCAACAAGATTCTTATGCAGTAGGAGTGCATCATGCACAAGAGCAAAAATCAGTCTAGAATATTCCTCCATAACAGAACGCAGTGTTTGTTAATTTCTGATGTACTATTTTCTCTCTCTCTCCCAAAGCCTCATATGTGTATATATATAACAGTAAACAGAGGCTACATAATGTAATGATAAATATTCCATATCAAAAGAATTGTCTAACATCAATAGCACTCTCTATGGCATTTTGTCAAATATCGTCTCTGCACTATTAGGTTGAGCCTCTGTTAATTTCTTTATAGTATCTCAAAGCCCATAGGACCAACTTTCACCTCCTTCGAACATGGCCAACCCAGAAAACTCCGAAAAAATTTCTTCCCACTCAACTCTTATCAATTCATCTACTCACTTTATAACAATTAAGCTTACCTTGGAGAATTTTCTCCTCTGGAAGGCACAGATTGTGCCCTTCCTAAAAGGGCATAAGCTCTTCGGCTATGTGGATGGTACGCTACCCATGCCATCTCCCATAGTCAACGGTTCTGTGAATCCCAATTATACTCCATGGGTTTTACAGGATCAACTCATAATGTCTACTATCAACGCCTCCCTCTCCGAGCAGTCTAGCTCAAGTTCTTAATTTCTTGCACCACCTCCCACGAAATATGGACAACATTGAATAATTTATTTGCAGCTCAATCCTCAACCCATCATGCAAACAAAATATCAGCTAGTCACCATGAAGAAAGGCTCTGATTCTATCACTGAGTACTTTCACAAAGCTACATCTCTGACCGCCACTCTTGGGGCTGCTGGTCAGCCACTCTGTTAATCTGAATTCACTATCTATTTATTGGGTAGTCTAGGTTCAGATTATGAATCACTTGTGACCTCCTTAACAACTCGCCCATACCCTCTTTCTACTCCTCAAATATACAGCTACTTGTTAAACCATGAGTCTCAGCTCTCCCATCAGACTAACTCTCTTCTGTCTGGTAGCTCTCTTACTGCACATAACACCACCACACAAGCCTCTCACTCACAAAATTTCTCCCCTGGTCATGGTCGTGGTATTTTCCTTTGTGGGAGACGTGGCCGTGGTGCTCATTGAGGGGGTACCTCTATGTTTTCTAATCATTCGTCTCCTCGCTCAGTTTGTTAAGTTTGTCAGAAACCGGGTCATACTGCCATTACTTGCTACCATCGCTTTAAATAGGCTTACTAAGCTCCTCCACCCTCGTCTCTTTTTGCAAACTTCATTGCTATGCCTCTTGTCCATTCCTCTAGTGCATGGCTTCCCGACACTGCTGCGACAAACCATTTTACCTTTGATTTCTCTAACCTCACTTTGGATGTTGCAGCTTATCAGAGCCCTGACCAAGTTAGCGTTGGTGATAGATCAACTCTGCCTATCCAACATGTTTGCTCTGCCCAATTAAACTCTCCCTCTGGCAATTTTCTTTTCTGTCAACTTTTTCACGTTTCATCAATTACTCGCAACTTACTTTTAGTTCATCAATTATGTATTGATAATTCTATATATTTTGAGTTTCACTCCAATTCCTTTTTTGTGAAGGATTCGCAAACTCGGGTGGCACTTCTTCAAGGCCATGTTAGGAATGGCCTCTATGCATTACTAACTGATGTCTCGGCTTCATCTTCAAGGCCATGTTAGGAATGATTCGTTTCCTCAAGCTTGTCTTATTGAAAGAACTACACCTCAGATTTGGCACTCCCGTCTTGGTCACCTGTCATTTTGCACCACTTTTTTAACAATTAAACAATTTAAGCTCCTGCTACAACAAGTCCTGTAGATCCTCATCCTTGTACTACTTGTCCTCAAGCAAAACTACATGCTCTCCCTTATCCCCTGTCACCTTCTAGATCTTTGTCACATTTTTTGCTTTTATTTGTGGATGTATGGGGACTGGCGCCTGTGCCCTCCTGCACTGGTTGTAAGTATTAACTAAGTATAGTTGATGATTTTTCTAAGTCAATTTGGCTCTTCCCCATTCAATCCAAATATGATGTCTTCACAATTGTTTTAGCATTTCTCACTTATGTTGCTACGTCTTTCTCTTCCAAAGTCATTTTAGTCCAAATAGATTTTTTTTTTGGGGGGGGGGGGGATGAATCTTGGCCACTGAAACAAATCTTCCAATCCCATGATATGAACAATGTCACTGCCATCTAGTTGAGACTGAGCTATCATTACTAGCCCATGCCTCCGTCCCGCAAAAATACTGGGTCGAGGCCTTTCAAACGGCTATTAATTTAATCAACCATTTCCCCACTCCTGTTCTAAAAAATGCTTCTCCCTTTCAGGCACTTTTTAATAAGTCTCTTGATTATAAATTCTTGCGGACCTTTGGTTGTCTTTGTTGGCCCAATCTGAGGCCCTTTAATAGACACAAAATGGACCTTAGATCCAAACCATGCATTTTTATGGACTACAACCCTGATCATAAAGGATATCTGTGTCTTCACATCCCCATGGGCCGTGTCTATATTTGTTGGGATGTCCAGTTTCATGAAACAACCATCTCGTTTGCTTCCTCACCTTCTGATTCTTCTCTTAATTCTGATCTCACGGGCCCGGCTCACATTCCTCTACCGTGCCCAAGCTCACCTCCCTCTACCGGTCCCATTCCTTCCTCAGGCTCTCACACTCAGCCCAGCCCCCTTAACCCAACCCATAATGCCTCTCACACTCAGCCCAACTCTCAGTCTGCTAGGTCATCTCCTTCATCTTCCAAAATCGCATTCTCCCCTGCGCCACTCTCGTCTCGTTCATCTTCCTCTTCATCCCCACTTCCTCCACCCCAACCCCACCATTCCATGGTAACGCGCTCAAGAAACAATATTCACTGTCCTCTTCAACATACAGATGGCACAATCACCTAGACTCCTCTTCCCAAATCATCTTTGCACCTCACTATCACTGAATCTCATTGGTTCTCGAAGAGCCCTTTTCCTTCACTGAGGCTTCTAAGCATCATCAATGGCGTGAATCCATGTCCTTCGAATTTCAAGCTCTTTTTTCCAATCACACATGGGATTTGGTTCCGTTCTCTTCCTCTCTCAATGTTCTCGACTCCAAGTGGGTGTTGAAAACTAAACGTCGAGCCTATGGAACTCTTGAGTGTCGCAAGGCATGACTTGTGGCCAAGGGGTTCCATTAACAACCTAGTGTTGATTTCTCTGAAACGTATAGCCCAGTGGTCAAGCCAGTTATGATTCGCCTCCTTCTCTCCATTGTAGTGTCATCTGAATGGCCCCTACATCAGTTAGATGTCCATAATGCCTTATTTTATGGTGATTTGAAAGAAGATGTCTTCATGCGACCACCACTAGGATTTGTCAATCCGGATTTTTGCAACTTAATTTTCCGCACCAAGTCTGTAAGTTGCGAAAATCCCTCTATGGTCTTAAACAAGCCCCTAAGGCTTGGTTCTCTAAGCTCATTAATAATCTCCTACATTAGGGTTTCTCGGTTCTAAGTCAGAGTCGTCTTTATTTATTTTTTCAAATGCTAGTTATTCAATTTATGTGCTAATTTACATGGATGATATATTCTGACTGGATCCAATTGTGATCTAATTTCTTATTTTATTTCTGCATTACGTATCTCGTTTCCAATTAAGTATTTAGGATCTTTGCATTATTTTTTAGGCATTGAAATTACTTGAACATCTCATGGTCTGTTCATATCCCAATCCAAGTATATTTATGACCTCCTTACAAAAACTAATATGCACAACTTCAAGCTCGTGTCTACTCCTATGTCATCCTCCTTGAAACTCACGGCCATTGATGGATCTTCCTTTGAGGATCATCAGTTATACCATAGCATTGTAGGAAGTTTGCAATATTTAGACTTCACACGTCCTAACATTTCATTTGCAATGAATAAAGTTTGTCAATATATGCACTGCCCTCGACTCCTTCACTGGCAAACTGTTAAACTCATTTTGCGTTACTTACGTCTCACCTCACATTTTGGTCTTCGTTTCTCTAAAAAATCTTCCTTTGATTTGTATGCCTTCTTTGATGCTGATGGGGCTGGCTGCCCTGATGATTGCAAATCCATCAGAGGTTACTGTGTGTATTTTGGGTCCCATCTTGCTTCTTGGGGTTCCCAAAAGCAACCCACCATTGCACATTCCTCAACCGAAGCAGAGTACAAGTCCGTTGCCAATACCACTTGTGAGATTTTGTGGCTTCAATTACTTCTTAGTGAGTTGGGTATTTTTCTTCCCGAATCACCCACTCTCTGGTGTGACAATCTGAGATCTACCTATTTATCTATGAACTTAGTTCTACACTCTCGCACGAAGCATGTTGCTCTTGACTATCACTTTGTATGGGACCGAGTTGCTACTAAGACGCTTAAAGTTTCGTTTGTTTCAAGCAAAGACCAACTTGCTGATATCTTTACAAAACCGCTATCTACAGCTTGGTTCAACTTTCTTCAATCAAGCCTCACCATATCTTCGGTGCCATTTGAATCGATGGGGGCTATTGAGGCAAGCATTTCACCAAGGTTGTTAGAGGATAGCTCAACAGAAAAAGATTCTTCTATAGTAAGAGTGCATCACGCACAAGAGCAAAAATCAGTCTAGAATATTCCTCCATAACAGAATGCAGTGTTTGTTAATTTATGATGTACTATTTTCTCTCTTTCTCTCAAAGCCTCATATGTGTATATATAGTAGTAAACAGAGGCTACATAATGTAATGAGAAATATTTCATATCAAAAGAATTGTTTAACATCAATAGCACTCTCTATGGCATTTTGTCAAGCAAAATGCCTATCACTTTGTGCGGGACCGAGTTGCTGCTAAGATGCTTAAAGCTTCGTTTGTTTCAATCAAAGACCAACTTGCTGATATCTTTAGAAAACTGCTATCTACAACTCGGTTCAACTTTCTTCGATCAAGCATCATCGACTCTTCGGTGTCACTTGAATCGAGGGGGGCTATTGAGGCAAGCATTTCGCCAAGGTTGTTAGAGGATGGCTCAACAGAAAAATATTCTTCGGTAGCAGGAGTGCATCACGCACAAGAGCAAAAATCATTCTAGAATATTCCTCCATAATAGAATGCAGTGTTTGTTAATTTCTGATGTATTATTTTCTCTCTCTCTCTCTCTCTCTCTCAAATCCTCATATATGTGTATATATAGCACTAAACAAAGGCTACATAATGTAATGAGAAATATTTCATATCAAAAGAATTGTCTAACATCAATAGCACTATCTATGGCATTTTGTCAAAATCGTCTCCGCATTATTAGGTTGAGCCTCCGTTAGTTTCTTTAAGGTTGATGGCCTTAAATGTTGTGTTTTAAGCCATAGACAAAAATGTGACCTTTTACTGAAATCCTAACAGATTCTATCGCCCCACGTATACATGATTTATATCATGATGATCATCAGTAGTTTTTTTAAATGATGTCATTGGTCCATGGTTTCAACCAAACCAAATATAAAGCATGAAACAAAAGAAGGAAAAAGTCATAGAAGAGAGGCGTGACTATGGATGGGTAGCACCCGCAAATGGTAGTGCCCGGTGTTAACGTAGCTATTAGATATTCAAATATACTTATTCTTACCATATATAGATGCTAATAGTTATTCTTACCGTATATACTCAATAGTTATTCTTACCATGTATAGATGCTAATAGTTAGGAGTTGTTACCATGTATAGTTCTTACCATGTAAAAATTGACATATTGCCTACTTAATGAGAATGAGGTTAAGCACAATGGCAGATTGGTTTTTCACAAAAAGTTATCTCCATACTCTTGTTTGCTGAGTATTTTGACATGTTATCAAGAGTATGTTCATAATTCTTGCCTGTTTTGATTTTTTTTCTCTTAGGGTTCTTCTTTGGTGATTTTGGCGCCTTCTGTTGGGTGTTTTTGGTTCTATGTTATTTTTGGCGCCTATGGTGTTGGTCTTGGCTTTTTCTCTCACTGTCAGTGCACTCTGGTCAAGTTTCTAGGTCTGAGCTCTTGTTTTTTGGTGCTTCTGTTGCTGGAGTCTGGTTGGTTAGTGGTTTTCGGCACCTCAGTTGGCTGTTTCTAGTTCCAAGGTGCATCTTGGCACCTTTTGTGGCAATTTCTGGTTCTAGTTTGCACGTCGGTGCCGTCTGTTCCCGTTTCTAGTTTGTGCTTGTTTTTTTGGTGCAATTTTTTTCCTTTTCTTGCATGGGTCCCTTTTTCTACACCTTCTAATTACACTTTCTGGTGTGAGTATAACTGTCGGCAACTTTTGTTTGTCTTCTCTGGTCTGAGTGCTCTCGGCACCATATATATTTTTGCTTTTCGCAACAACTTTTTGGTGGGCTTTTTTTTTTCTCTCTCTCTCGGTTGCATCATGTCATCAGATAAGTTAGAATCATTTTATATTGGATTTACTAATAAAAATTATTCTACTTGGGAGTTTCAATTTCAGTTATTTGTAAAAGGGAAGGAATTGTGGGGTCATATTGATGGGAGTGATCCCGTACCTCGAGATGTCGAGGTTTTGCCAAAGTGTAAAATCAAGGATGCTAGGGTCATGACCTGGATCCTTGGCTCCTTTGAGCCTCACCTTGTTCTCAATCTAAGGCCTTATAAAACTGTCGTTGACATGTGGAATTACCTCAACAAGGTTTACATTCAGGATAACACAGCTCGGCATTTTTAATTGGAGTATGAGATGACTAATTTCACATAGGGAAGTCTCCATTGAGGCATATTTTTCTGGTTTTCAAAATTTTTGGGCTAATTATTCAGACATTGTTTATGCTAATGTTCCCGCTGCAGCTCTCTCTGTTGTTCAAGCAGTGCATGAAACAAGCAAGAGAGATCAATTCTTGATGAAGCTCTATTTCGATTTTGAAATTGCCCGTTCTAATATGATGAATCGTCATCCTGTACCATCTCTGGATGCTTGTTTGAGTGAACTTCTTCGTGAGGAGCAGCGTATAGTAACTCAGGCTGCCATGGAACATCGGGCTAATGTTAGTACACCTGTTACTATGGCTTATGCAACACAATGGAGGAATAATGGTAAAGACATGCGTGCTGTCCAGTGCTTTAGTTGTAAAACTTTTGGTCATATTACTCGGGATTGTCTCAAGAAGTTCTGTAACTACTGCAAGAAACAGAGCCATATCATCCCTGCTTGTCACATTCGACCAATAAGGAAGCAGAGTATTGCTTATCATGCCTCCGCTAGTGTCTCTAGTTTTGCTGCATTGCCTATTGCCTCATCAATTGTTTCTACTCTTACTCCTACAGCCTTAGCAAACCCGAACACACTCACTCATGAAATGGTACAACAGATGATCATTTTTACTTTTTCTGCTTTTGGGCTTTCAGGTAATCATAAAATTTGTTTTAAGCCATGATATTTTGACGTCGGAGCCTCTAACCATATGACCATTACTGTTCCTCTTTTCAATGTTAGAAATTATGATGAAAATCTAAAAATTAACATTGTGAATGATAGTTCTTTGCCTATCAGTGCTGTTGGTGATCTTTCCTCTCCTTTAATTGATGTTTTTGTGTCTACTGACCTTTCCACAGATCTTATTTCTGTTGATCAATTGGTTGATAATAATTGTAATGTCTATTTCTCTCGTCTGATTGTATTGTGCAGGATCAAATGTAAGGGAATATGATCGCGAATGGGCCTAAAGTGGGATGCCTCTTTCCTCTCCACGTTTCTCCTTCCACCATTATTTCTAGTTTTCCTTTACTTTTATTTGCATGTAATGTTGTTGATTCTGAAAATAAGATGTGGCATAGACTTCTAGGCCACCCAAACTCTAATGTACTTTGTACTTTTTTTAATTCTGGTTTATTGGAAAATAAAGTATGTTCTTCTCTTGATCTTTCTCTTTATTGTACATCATGGAAACTTGGCAAAAGTAAAGTTTTATCTTTTCCTCATCATTCATCTCGTGCCTAACAATGTTTTGATATTATTCATAGTGATGTTTGGGGGATTGCACATGTTGTTTCTCATGCACATTACAAGTACTTTGTTACTTTCATTGATGACTTTAGTCGCTTTACTTGAATTTACTTCATACGGGCTAAGGTCGAAGTTTTTTCAGTATTTAAGCGCTTTCTTGCACTTTTGAAGACCCAATTCTCTGCTAGCATTAAGGTCTCGCGCTCTGATTCTGGAGGAGAATACATGTCTAATAAGTTTCAGGACTTTCTTCAAAGCAAATGGATTATCTCTCAGCATTCTTGTTCTTCGACACCACAACAAAATGGAGTTGCTGAGAGGAAAAATCGTCACCTTCTTGATGTGGTAAGAACCCTTTTACTTGAATCATCTGTTCCTCCTTATTTTTGGTGTGAATCGCTTTCTACTTCGGTTCATTTGATCAATCGCTTACCCTCTCCTACGTTACATCATGTTTCTCCATACTTAGTTGTTTGGTCATTCTCCTTCATATTCTGATCTTCGGGCATTTGGTTGTGTTTGTTTTGTGCATTTCTCTGCTTATGAATGACATAAACTTACTGCTCAATTTGTTAAGTGGACTTTTCTTAGTTATGTTATACCTCAAAAGGGTTATATTTGTTATGATCCTCATGCTTGTCATATACGAGTTTCTAGGAATTTGGTTTTCTTTGAAAATCAATATTTCTTTCCATCTCATGTTGAGTTGCCATCTGCATCTTTATCTCTTCTGCCTAGCTTTTTTTATTCTCCGAAAATTGTGGAAAGATTCAAACCTGGTCTTGTATATGAAAGACGTAGTCGACATGGGTTTGGTTCCACTTCCTTTGTGGCCCATCATGATCTTGACCCGGCACCTGATCATGCTCCTGCTTCCACCACTCTTCGCCGGTTTACTTGTCCTTCTCGACCCCCTAATCGGTTTGGTTTCTCCTCTCTTGTCTCGTTTGTAGCTACTTTATCCTCTATTTCCATTCTCTCTTACTACAAACAGGCCATGGAACATGATTGTTGGCAAAATGCAATGCAAACAAAATTTTAAGCATTTGAGGAAAATCACACTTGGGATACTGTTTCTTGTCCTTCTAAAGTCAAACCTATTGGGAGTAAATGAGTTTTTTCTGTAAAGTTTTGTTTTGATGGCTTTTTGGACCAGTACATAGCTTGCCTAATAGCTCTAGGTAACAAATAAGAATATGTGGTTGATTATGAGGAGACATTTGCTCCTATTGTCAAAATGACCACGGTTCAAACTAGGGGTGATAAACGATCGGTCCGGACTAGATCGGACTGAGATTGAGACTGGTCGGTCTTGGTCTATGTTTTAGAGGATCAAAAAGTTTCGGTCCGGTCCACGGTCCAGGATTTTTCCACCCCGGACCAGACCGAATGAAAAAAAAATATTTATATATATTATTTATATAATAATTGTATAACTAACAATATAAAATTTTAAATATGTTATTAATACTTGTTAATATTCTATAAATTAACAATATTTTATATATATCTTCATCTAACCTATCACTATTAACAATATAAAATTTTAAATATGTTATTAATACTTGTTAATATTCTATAAATTAACAATATTTTATATATATCTTCATCTAACCTATCACTATTAACAATATAAAATTTTAAATATGTTATTAACACTTGTTAATATTCTATAAATTAACTAATATATAATATCAATTCGTTAATTATATAGTAATTATATAAATTAATAATGTAATTTTCATATAATTTCTTATCATTGACAATATAAAATATTTTTTTATTGAGTTTGTTACATAATTCACATTAATATATCACTTAGTTTAATTTATTATTTTAAATAAAAACTTTTTATTAATTGATTTAAAAAAATAAAAAAGAAAAAGAAAATACTAATGAGGCTGGACTGATCGGACTGGACCGATAGCTATTGGTCTGGTCCGGTCCCTATGGGTGTTTGGTCCAATCCGGTCTGAAAAAAATGATGGACAAAAAATGTTTAGTTCATCGCCGGACCGGATCGACCGATTTGCACCCTTAGTTCAAACCATCTTAGCTATTGCCACTTTACAGTTGTGGCAATTGCATCAGATGGATGTGAATAATGTCTTTCTTCATGGTGATTTACAAGAAGAGATCTACATGAAACTTCATTCTGGTATGACCACTTCTTCTCCTCATGATGTCTGTAAGCTAAGACATTCTTTGTATGGGCTTAAGCAGGTTCCCTAGGCTTGGTTTGAGAAGTTTCGCAGTACACTTCTTACCTTTAGTTTATACAAAGTCAGTATGATTCTTCTCTCTTCTTCCACAAATTTTCGTCGGGTATAGTCCTTCTCTTGGTCTATGTGGATGAAATTATCATTACTGGCACTGACTGTGGTTTGATTACTAAGCTTCAGCATCCGTTGCATGCAACTTTTTATATGAAAGATCTTGGTCAGCTCACATACTTCTTATGACTGGAAGTTCATCGTTGGGCCAATGGTATTTTCTTGAACCAGCATAAGTATATTCAAGATCTTATTATCTTGGCTGGTTTGGAGGACACTTCTTCTGTTGATACTCCTATGGAGGTAAATGTCAAATACAGGAAAGATGAAGGGGATCTTTTGGATGATCCTACTCTCTATTGGCGCCTGGTTGTGAGTCTTATCTACTTGACCATTACTCGACCCGATATGTCCTATGCTGTTCATCAGGTCAGTCAGTTTATGTCATCTCCTCGACATCTGCATCTTGCTGTAGTTCGACGCATCATCCGCTATCTTCGAGGTTCGCCTACTCATCGGTTATTCTTTCCTACAGGCTCATCTCTTCAACTTGTTGCCTATAGTGATGCTAATTGGGTTGGTTGTTCGGATATACATCGATCTATTATGGGTTGGTGTATGTTTTTAGGTGATGCCTTAATTTCCTGGAGATGTAAGAAATAAGATCGTGTTTCTAAATCCTCTACTGAGGCCGAGTATCGTGCCATGTCTACTTCTACCCTTCTTCATGCTGATAACACTAGTGCTATTCAGATTGTAACCAATCTTGTCTTCCATGAACACAACAAGTACATTAAGGTTGACTGTCATTCTATTCGCGACACCTTGGAAAGTCGGGTGATATCTTTTCCTTACATTTCTTCTGATCTCCAAGTGGCTGATGTCTTCACCAAAGCCATGACTCAACAACGACATCAATTTCTTGTTGGCAAATTGTTGCTGGTTGACTTACCAGCATTAATTTGAGGGGGGATGTCAACGTAGCTATTAGATATTCAAATTTACTTAATTCTTACCATATATAAATGCTAATAGGTATTCTTACCGTATATACTCAATAGTTATTCTTACCATGTATAGATGCTAATAGTTAGGAGCTGTTACCATGTATAGTTCTTACCATGTAAAGGCTGACATATTGCCTACTCAATGAGAATGAGGCTGCGCACAATGGCAAACTCGTTTTTCACAAAAAGTTCTCTCCGTACTCTTGTTTGCTGAGTATTTTGACACTCGCGTCCCGCCACCCGCGCTTGCTTGGGGATAGTTTGGGCTCCCAAACTCTAGTACCACCCACCCACGATGTCGAAAGGTGGATTGGCATCCATGGCCGTCTGTCCCATCCTGCCCATCGCCCACTCACGATGAAACACAATCAGAAAATAATAATAAAATTCAAAATTAACCAAAAAAACAACAACAAAATCTAAAACCAACCCATATTTTTACCCAATCCACACATTTGTCCCTAAAATCACTCTGAGTCAAAGTCGGAGGTTTTGCCCAGCCCTAGGTATCTCACAGTTACAAACTTCAAGAAGAACAATGGAGGAGGAGGATAAGAAGATGTGAGGAGAGAATGACATTAAGTTAGGATTTTGTAACTTTCTTTACATAGTACATAGTCAAACACTAAAATGATATCTTTTTATATTTATGAATTTGTATATTTTAATATATCTTTCTATTATAATAAGCGCTTATCGCGCTTCTACAGGAATGAACAGTAACTTTCACACTCCGTTTAAATTATCCATGTTTAACGTTTTGTCTCTTTTATATTGTAATCTTATGTGTCCGTTTATTCGAAGTGTTTTTAGTCTTTTATTCAGGTGTCAGCAGCTTTTAACTTCTTTAATCTTTTAGCCTTTTCGCTTTCCTCTTTGTTTTTAGTGTTTTTAATCTTTCGGTTCTCTCCCTCTCGAGTTCTCTCTCTCAATTCAGAACATCTCTCTCTCAAATCCTCCAGGAACAAAATTTAATAGTGTAGATCTGAAGAACAGAGGCTGAGATGTCTCATGGTGCTGCTGTTGAGTAAGGATATCTGATGTTGTGGTGGTCGTACGGGTTTCGATGGTGGGGTTTGGTTGCAGGCGTGAGGGGAAGCTGGTGACGCGGCAGGGTGACGCATGGCGGCGCTGAGCTGCTAGGGAGATCGGGTGAGAGAGACGGAAAACATGCATTTAAAATCAACTTAATTTCTAGATCTCTTCTTCGCATCTAGAAATGCTAATATTTACTTCTTTTTGCTTGTATATATTT
>QEOT01006602.1:138126-150086 GCA_003123785.1 Pterocarya stenoptera
ACAATATTTGATGTTTTCTAAGTTTAATTAATTATGCATTATGTCTTTCTTTTATAAAAAATAGATAACATCTTTTGGATAAATTATTATTATCATTCGATGTTGCATATCAAAATTGTCCATAATTACATATCCATAGTTAACATTATTATTTTTAACCATATTCATTTAAGCATGTACTCAATTTATGTAGATGGCATCCGATGCTGGAGATAAAAAATGCCCATAGTTGTCCGCATGTAATTATGTTTCATGATTATGTTTTAACTTATTTGATTTGATCATTATATAAATATTTAGCCATCGTTCTTAGGAGATTGATATTGGAGCCTACAAGTGGGTCTACTTGAATGGATGATTTTAGCTGTTGGTGTAAATGACCCATGTGGGAAAAGTACTGCATGCCAATTGAAAATGATGATTGTCTTCTCTCTTATTCTTTCGTCACATGCATTCAATTGCTATGCGCATTATCCAAAATATTACTCTTGCCTTTTCACCGGATGGTAATTATGCTTTGAGGAGTAATTATGTTTTGAGAGATATGCACATGATGGGTAAAAAAGGCATTGGATTCTGTAATGAAAATATTTAACAAGTAACAATTTAGAATGCACTTCACAACCATCCAAATTATAATGAGTGGAATCTCCTAAATTGCAATTGATTTCCATTCCGAATGCATTCCACAACAATCCAAATTATGATGAGTGCAATCTCCTAAATTCCAATTGATTTCCATTCCGAATGCACTCCACTACATCCAAATTATAATGAGTGAGATCTGATAAATTACGATTGATTTCCTATCATGCAAATAGTATTTTGTAAATGGGGCATGCTGTCTATGTAGTTTGACATTTATTATTTAAAAGGCCAAAATTATTGCTCACCTTTCAATTGTATATATATATTTTTTAATTATCTATATGTTTATATTTTTTCATATTTTGATAAGAGTCACAGCGCAATTATATATATAAATATATTTAATTAATTATACATTATATCTTTCTTTTACAAATTAATTGTTGATTAGTATTATTAATCCTTTAATTGATTAAATTTTTTAAAAATTAAATTTGTGTCACCGTTCAAATGTTAAGTAGCCATTTGAATGCATCCCACCATTGAGAATCCAATGCTTACTTGCCAATCGATCTCTGCACATTTCACAGGTCTTTCAAATATTAGAGAATCCAATGCTTTTTGTACCCTTCATCCAATTATATCCCTTAAAAATTCATACAAATATGTATCATGCATTGGATTTCACCCAGCTTTGGAAACCAACAGTACTTGGATTGTGGAGTGGGTGGGACATGCATATAGTGATATTATTTTTTCTTTTACCCGCATGCCTTTCAAATAGTCTATGATCTGAAAACTAAACATGTTACACGTTACACGGGTGATTGTATCTAAGCAATAATAACAAGAAACAAAAGAGTAAATTTTATTTAAATTAAACAATGATCAAAAGTAATGATGATGAAACTATTAGCAGAGATGAAAGTGCTAAAAAAAAACACAACAAATATATTAAAAATACCAAAAATATACATTTGGTAATTTTTTTCAATGTTTTAAAAATATTTGAATATATTAAAAAGATATGAAAAGAAAAATGAAAAAAATAAAAATATGAAAAGTAACGATGATGAAAGTGTTAGTAGAGATAAAAGTAATGATGATCTATTTAATGAGTACATAATCCATATAAAAAAAGGGGAAAAAGGCCATGTAAATAGTAAAGTCCACGGGTTAGAAAAAGTTTTTGATGTGTATCTTCTGTGTCCGTTTAGATAATTTGTCCAATATAGAATGCTTTCTAATCTTTATCCTAAAATTCAAATGCTCCACTTAAGTATTGATTGTTACGTCATAGTCACATATTTTAGGTTGTCAACTCCATATTAACACTTGTCCTCCCAAAAGGCCACAGTTGAATCAACACTCATATCTGTTCAATTAAGACTTGTTCTCCCATAGATTAGGTTGCCAGCTATATTAACACTTGTCCTCCCAAAAGGCCACGGTTGAATCAACACTCTAATCTCTTCAATTAATTGACACTACGTTAGTACTAGGTCGTCTAAGGTGATGAACCAATTTATATATAATTAATTATTATGACTTTCCGCCGTGTTTTTACTTCAAGATTCTTATTCTTGATTTTCCTCAGGTTACTGCTATTTATTAAGGGTTCGTATTTTGCTNTTAATGATTTATTACTCAAGAGTATTATTGCAAAATGCTTGACATACCCGTCTACATCTCTATCTTCTGTTGGTATTCGAGAAATAATCAAGAATTGTGATGTAGCTGAATTAATCAAAAATTTACAACCCATGGCGGTAAAATCCTTTTCTTCATAACAAATTCAAATATTTATACAATCAATTCACCTAACAAATTGTTTCTGATATAATGTAGAAAGCAAGATTTTGGATAAAGGCCAAAATAATTGTGGTTGACTTGCGCCAGATATTTTTTTACATGTCATGTATTGGCTGTAATAAAGGAACTGGGTATGATTACAATGATAGCTTCCTTTGTTACCATTGCAAACACCAAAGCATTTCCCAACCACGGTATGTATCTTTCAAATTTTTTGTTTTGTTTGATAATTTATATGATAGATTTAATGTATAGCTTTTATTGATTCTAACTTAAAATGATATTTTCATCAAATTTATAGTTGTCGAGCATATGTTGAACTCGACGATGGTACAGGAAGACTATCTGCTGTTATGTTTGGTGGAGTTGTAGAGGAAGCATTCGGTTGTTCGGCAGTTGAATTTATGAATCACACTGGCGATGTATGTCTTCTTCTTTTCCATTGCCTTTATTGTTGTGAGTAAAAAAGTCCATCTTAGAATTGAGACTTATATTAAAAAAAACTATTAAAAGCAAATTATAACAAAAATCGTTTAAATTGATTTTTATATACTTGTCTCTTATGCCAATTTTATTTTTATTTATAACATGCGTAGTAATTTAATTAAGGACATTACATTCAAAGATTTGTGTTAATTTACAACACATCAATTTCTAGCTTATATGTTCTTTAAATTTTTATTAATCATGCAAGGCTATTAAAAATTTCCTTTGCAGGAACATGTGCCATATATAGAAAATCTTGTAACACAAGTTTCACAGAAAGAGTGGATGATTGAACTTTCAGTAGATCCCAATCGACTCAACCAACAGCATCACAAGAATTTCAATGTCGTATCTATTGATTCGGTACAAGATGACACAAAATGATGGATCATAGTCAATACATCAAAGGACTCATATTTTCAACTGATGTTTTTGTTACATTTGTTGCTAAAACTATCGATGTTATAAATATGTGTTGAACTATGTTATATTTTCAACTAATGTTTTTATCTTCTAATCTATGCAAGCATGTAATTATTATACTCGACTTAACTATCATTATCCCTTAATATTTGCTAAATTTCATATTTTTTTCCATGTCTTAAATTATTAATTAAAATCAACTTTTATTTTTATGAAATATATACTATTTTTTAAAAATAATTATTTCACTGAACTAGGCAAACGTGCTTTGCACGTTGTTCCGACGACCTAGTATAAATATATATATGAATTTAATTTTGGCCGAGCGTACAAAAAACTCCAGACCAAGGCCTAGCATAGACCCCATCTCTTAGCATCCAAAAGTGTGCGGATGGCCCAGTCCATCCTAGGAGGGGTCGGACTGGGAGGCAGATGGTAGGACCTTGCCGCCCAGCCCTAGGGATGACAATGAATGTTACTATTTTAATACTTTACTTTTACCAGATGAGAAATCCTTAAAACCGGTCAAGCTTATGTTACCTAAATAATAGCTCATCAATAATGTAGTAGTGAGACCTGAGCTTTCTACCCTAACAATCTCGTGGATGCACTGCAGATTGGAATAAAACTTTCCATTTGGCTGTCCCATTTGGTTTTCCCTTTCGCACCCCCTTGGTTTGCCTTTCCCTTCTCGCACGGAACCTAGCCTTGGCACCCCCCTCCCGCAGCCTTGGCTCCCCCTCTCTCACGGAACATATCCCAACGGAATCATAACAGAACCCCCCTCTCGCACGGCTACCTTCGCACCCCCTCTTGCACGAAACCCCCCTCTCGCACGGCTGCCTTCGCACGTCTTCGTCTCCTCTTGTGACACAGAGGCTAACGCCCCTTCATCTAGTGATCCACTCCGTCTATCTCCAAGATGAGGACGGAGGTTTGCTACCTCCAAGTAATAATAGCACGAGTGAGAGCATACTCGACTATAGAGGGATTATCTTTCAAAATTTGTGTCAAGACCAACTGAGGAGTTTATGAGAACCGAAGAGTGATGATTGGAACTCTCTCTAGAAAGGGAGGATTTTACAGCTAAAAAATTTGAAAAAATGAAGTTCAGATGTTGCAAAGCTTTTGAGAATCAAACCGGCGCTATGACTTGGGTTTATACTGCTTCATGCAAAATCTTTTGAGTAATGCTATGTGGATTGATTTAGTGGATAATGGGTTGATGGATTGAAAAGAATGTAATTGAAAGTAGTTGCTTCATGTGAGTTTATTTATTTTTTTAATGTATCCAGATTGAGTGGTTGGGATTTGGGAATCTTACAGGAGAAATCCCAAGAAAGCAATATGCGGTGAAAGTGAAGTATTTTTTTGTTCTGATTTTTTCTTTCTTCCTTTGTCGGTGAAAGTGAAGTGGCTGTGGATGATGGCGGTGGCGAATTGGTGGTGGTGGACTGGTGGAAGTGGACTGCTGACAGTTGAAGGATTGCTCGACGGTGAAACTGGAAGCAGAGCTCGGTTCCTATCGTGAAGCACCCTTTGGTTTCCTATCTCTTGTTTGCCCTTTTCTTTCCCACGTGAGCGAGTGTAACTTGAGCTTGGTGTAATTTCTGAGGTGATGGTATGTAAGTAGAAGGCTGTTATTTGAGGAAAAATGGCCCGGCTGCTTAGAAGCGGATCTGTTATGAGAATAGTATAATTCTAAAATTTCTGATTAATCAAACGGATCAAAATCCTACGTTTTTATTTATTTATTGAGAAAGTGGCCTTCTTTGTCATCAGCCCATCTACGTTTGTTGTCCAGGACGGGCCACGTATGCTTTACCATTGCAAAACCTGCTGAAAGTTGGTCTGCTTAGAAAATGCGTCGCTCTCCCTTTCTCACTCAACTCTCTTCTGTGTGTAAAGTAAACTAACGTCAATTCTGTACGAGCTGTTACTCCGTGAATATCATTCAATTCTTTGTAGAACTTCTTGTGCTTTGTATGGGATCATAAAATTCTTGTGAAATTTTTAATACCCATTTCAGTTTCTCTGTTTTCCTTTCCTGCTGCGATTTGCTGATAGTTTGAGTTTCAATTTTGATTATTCTTGTATTTGTGTAATTCCAAAACTCGGGTATTGGAGTTGTGAATTTGACTTTGAGATATTCCTCGGATGCAAATAGTCTTTTCAGGATTTTGTAGTGACCAAGTCAAGATTTTCGGTAGGTATCCGAAACCCATATTTAATTTCATGGATACTTTACTCAAAACACCTAACAAGCTTGCGTTTTTGTACCCGTATCATGGTTTTTCTGAGAAAAGAGTAATTCACGCTCTTCAAAGCTTCAAAACCAAGAGTTTAGATTTGGTCCCGAGAAGTCTCATCTGAAAGGGGTTAGGAAAGGTTTCATAAAGACTAGTGCTTGTGCTCTTTTGGAGCTTGTTCCGGAAACTAAGGAGGATCTCAACTTTGAGCTTCCTATGTATGACCCGTCAAAGGGCCTTGTGGTGGACCTGGCAGTTGTGGGAGGTGGTCCTGCAGGGCTCGCGGTTGCACAGCAAATCTCTGAGGCAAGGCTTTCAGTATGCACGATTGATCCATCTCCTAAATTGATTTGGCCCAATAATTATGGTGTTTGGTGGATGAATTTGACGCCATGGACTTGCTTGATTGTCTTGACACCACCTGGTCTGGTGCCGTAGTGTTCACTGATGATCAATCAAAGAAGGACCTTGATAGACCTTATGGAAGGGTTAATAGGAAGCAGCTGAAGTAAAAAATGCTGCAAAAATGTATATTAAATGGTGTCAAGTTTCCCCAAGCTAAAGTTATTAAGGTTATACACGAAGAGTCCAAGTCGTTGTTGATTTGCAATGATGCTGTCACTGTTCAGGCTGCCGTGGTTCGTGATGCCACTGGCTTCTCAAGATGCCTTGTTCAGTATGATAAGCCCTATAATCCTGGTTACCAAGTGGCTTATGGGATTTTGGCTGAGGTTGAAGAACACCCATTTGATGTAGATAGGATGGTTTTTATGGACTGGAGAGATTCACATCTGAACGATAATATAACGCTGAAAGAGAAACAGCAAGATCCCCACTTTCCTATAGGCAATGCCCTTTTCAGCCAATAGGATATTTCTTGAGGAAACTTCCCTAGTAGCTCGGCCTGGAGTGCCTACGGAAGATATGCAAGAAAGAATGGTGGCAAGATTAAAGCACCTGGGCATAAAAGTGAAAGGCATTGAGGAGGATGAACATTGTGTCATTCCAATGTGTGGACCCCCCCTTCCAGTGCTCCCTCAAAGAGTTGTTGGAATTGGTGGTACTGCTGGGATGGTGCACCCGCCAACTGGGTATATGGTAGCAAGGACTCTAGCAGCGGCTCCAATTGTTGCAAGCTCCATAGTTCAGTACCTTGGTTCTGGTAGAGGACTTTCAGGAAATGAATTGTCTTCAGAAGTTTGGAAAGACTTGTGGCCCATAGAGAGGAGGAGACAAAGGGAGTTCTTCTGTTTTGGTATGGATATTCTTCTGAAGCTTGATTTACGAGGTACAAGTAGGTTTTTTGATGCATTTTTTGATTTAGAACCTCGTTATTGGCATGGATTCTTGTCATCTCGACTATTTCTTCCTGAGCTTATATTTTTTGGGCATTCACTGTTCTCCCATGCTTCTAATACATCTAGAATAGAGATTATGGCAAAGGGAACTGTTCCTTTGGCAAACATGATCAACAACTTGATACAGGAAAGAAATTAAGCTGACCAGGAATTGGATATCCTTATGTTTTATGCTAACTTTGTTTTTGGCATAGCTACGACATAAAATTTTACTTGCTTTTGCTAATAATTGTCCATACATTAATAAATCAATATGAGTTAGTTTTTTTTTAGAAGAGGATGGTATCCAATTTTATTGATAGTCCTTACTTACGGTGGAAGAAACCGTAGTTACAACCAGAAACTTGGAGGTTACAAATATTCAGAAAAGACCAAAACTCAGGCCTAAAAAAAAACCTAGAAACCAAACAAAAAATAAGTCAAATACCTGGGGATACAAATATTCAAAAAGACCAAAACCCAGATATAACAAAAGACCATAAACAAACCAAACACTATACCAATACGAGTTAGTTGCTACATTGTTACGTATGTATTTGTTAAGAGTGTTGATTCCTTGTGAGGGTTGAGTTCTTAAGCGGGTGACATGTCTGCTCGCAACTATAGAGATTATTGGCAGGGTAAAATAAAAGCTCTTTATGCAGTTTGAAACCAGTCGAAATATTTTAGCAAAGGCGTGGACATCAAGTCTATAAACTCGATAGGAGAATATAAGATACATCTTCATCTTCCTTTGTTTTCCCTTTTAGCTGGCAAGCCCACTGGTCGTTCCCTCTCTGTTTTTCCTTTATTTACCATGCATGTTGGGAGAACCGTATATATTATATCCATAAAAAACAGAAAGAACGGATGAAACAAAAAATAAGTGGCTGCTATATCCTGTTGGTGACTTCTTCATTGAGGTAGGCTTGAATAGTCAGTCGTATATGGTGGTCAACTCAAAGGCATGTAGCTGGCCTTCACCTAGAAATAGCATACTTTCATAATGCCTCTGGATCGGAGGTGCTGCATGCACAAAACATCATGTCACTATTCTATGTCGCTACTCGTAAAGGAAGAATATTAATGCATGCTAGATACAGTCATGCATTTCTTTTAAAAAAGAGTGAGATCTACTATTAAAAAAATTAATTTTTTTCATGTAAATTTCATATTTATTCATTTAAAAAAAAAAAAAGAATATTGTGCAGCGTTTGATCACTTTATAACTGTAAATATAATTTCTCCTTGTAAAAACACTTAGTTAGTTCAAGACACAAAGGTTACATTTGGATTAAATGCCATGTTTTTAGGGTTTTTTTGGGTTCATTGTAGGATTAGGACTCATAGTATAACTAACTAGGAAATCTCGGCAGCCAATTTCCTAGCTAGGAGTTTCCAGGTCTCTTGCTTGATCAGAAACTTCCTAGTTCAATTCCGTGTACGTGTCGATAGCATCAAGAATCAAGGGTTCCTAGGTTATTGACATTGTAGATACAAAAATCTTATAGCCTAAAGAGTGAAATCAAATCGATCTATGACCAAAGTGATTATTAACACCCAATAAACATGCAAGGATTCATGAGCCCATGGGATTGGGATTTGAAATTCACCTCAATTTTGGCGAGTGTGATTATCTTACACAGCTCATTTTACAATAAACTCACGTCGTTACTTTATTAAAAATAAATTTTAATTTTACAAAATCACTCTTCATTTTATATAGAATTATAAAATAATTGTAAAAGAATAGTAAGTACTTTGTCATTTCATTTTTTCTTATCATTGACACCAATGCTAGCATTAAAAAAAAGAAAGATAAAACTTCGGTCAAACAGTACCCCATGTTCGTGGGCAGATTTGATTCATACTTTTATTATTAAAGAATGAGGTCCCTGATCTGTTACAAATTCCATCGATCTATCCTTATTTTGATTTGTCTGTGCCTTGTTGTCTGTAAAACCTTGTCCGTGGAACCTTCCGTGCACATGGCCCCGTTGGTTATTTAATATTTAATAAGTAAGCAGGGTTTGACCAAGATTTTTTAAAATATAAGCGATCACACACTGATCACGTACATCGATCATTCAATATACACAATCATATTGATCATAATAATTAATATTTCCTCTCAAACACAATATTACATATTAATGGTGATGTGGTCTCGGGAGGACCTAGCTTTGAGTTTAAGGGAGAACTCTTTCATAATTAAGAAGAAACGCCTTCAGCAAATTAAGTACTTTAGTGAATTATTAAAGAGTAATATTGTTGTGTAGAAGTCTTAGATGTGCATCGTGAGTTTTGTAAAAAGGCAGACGATATTGAAGAAAATATATTTTTTTTCATATTTTATAAATTAGGACATGCATGAGACTTGAGTTTGTAGAAACTATTACATATTATTAAATGGCAGATGAAATAAAACTGTGAACAAGTTAACTTACCTTTCCTTCCTGATCACGCGATCTCATAGGCTTCAAGTGAATTTCTTGCAGAAGTCATCGCAGGGGCCAGATCGAGAATAGAAAGTCTGAGTGGCGGTTAGAACTAGCGCGGATAATGAACCGAAAAAAGCAACAATCTTCCAGGGTCTGCTAAAAATATCGTGAAATAATTCAGCCATCCAGACCATGATTTTGTTGTCGAAGTAATGCTGAATCTGATTCCCGACTTCCTCATACTGACCGGGGTTAGGCACCAAATCAATGCCTATCTTATTGAAGAGCTGAGCCGCTTCGTAGTCGCTGCCGAGGAGGTTGAAGAGAACCTGTGCTTTCCTGAGTTCCTTGACGTCGTTGGCTTCATCGATGAGTGAATCGAGGAAGGCTACGTAAGAGGTGATGCCGAAGTCGTTTTCGAAGTCCAGACACATTTCGTAGGCTATTAAGTTCAATAACTTCGGCCCCGTTGACTCATCCACTATTAGTTGAGGAAGCGTGAGGAATCCATAGAAGTTCATGAGTTCTCTATTAAAATATATACCTCTCAAGGAATTATTTTTACTTCGCTTCACATGGATTCCTGCTGCTTTAAGCTCCTGCACGTTGCGATACTTTTGCAAATAGAAGCTCTTCTTTCGGTTCCATTTTGTATCATTTGGTGCTACGGCCTCCTGGTTTGTAGTCCCATCATTTCCTGGGCCCAAGAGACTTGACCTCAGAAGGTCGAGAAGATGGGTCGGTTTTCTTTTTCTGTTTTCTGGTTGCTTCCCAGATTGCGGATAAAAACTTTTGTCGACCATTGGTACCATGCAGTCATGGTTCATTTTAATGAATTCTTCAATCGAGTTCCTCAACTCGTTTCCCACATTACTCAAGCCCATCAACAACTCGAGGAGATCATACGGAACTTGATTCTCCAGCAAGAACAAATCCTGTTGAAAAAAGGCTACACTGTCTTGTTTTATATTCAACTCTTTTAACTTGTCTTCAACAGCAAGGTATATGTATTGCAAGATTGCGCAGCCGTCGACGACCAATATCCAGGCGAGGTCAACATCTTTATACTTCTCCGTCACCTCCTCCTCGAAGCACTTCCTGAGTTCCTCAATTTTACCATCAATAGCATCGCATATTTCTTCAATAGTCTTGCCGCTACTTTCGACGAATTCTTTTGCCAGTCTAAGCTTGAGCTTCTCTGCAAGCTGGTACTTTTCCTTTCCATGATGGATAGGACCGAATGATACCAGTCTTGGCTCATAGTACGCCCTAGAATTTTCGTTCTCCCGGAGCAAGAACGCGACCTTCTGTATACGATGTGTTGTGGACGTTTGGGCATCTGGATCCTCCCGATCACGTTGAGACGAATCCAGTAACATTCTACACCTTTCCCTTCTCAATATTATTGCTTGCATAAGGAAGTCGTCCGCCATAGAAAATACAATTTCTCTTCCATGGATAGGGACCAACTTAGAAATATATATATAGTTTAGAGAGGCTGATACTCTTATATAAGATCTAAAAAATAAACGTTATTAACAATTAATTTCTCATTAAATGTTCAAGCAGTTAATTAGTGTAAAAATGCTAGCATCATGTATGTTTTGAATAGTACGTAATAATATATTACATGTTTCAAATAAATTATATAGCCCAAAGTATACGTAACAAAAGTTTTAGAAGTCTAGATTTAAAAAAAGAAATAATAGAACTTGGTCATGCATGTTTGGTTTNAAAAAAAAAAAAAAAAAAAAAAAAAAAAGTTAAACCCTGCATGATATGGCGATGTCAAACTAATATAATTAACATGCGCACAAAGAAAGAAAAATGTTCAAAGCAATTATACATCTACAAAAGAACAAATCAATCGCAAGAAAAATAGAGAAGTGCTAGCTACAACCACAAAAAAATTTCACAAATATAAACCAGCAAATTGATATAATTTCATATATATATATATATATGATCCAATATTAGATTTACTTTACAATTAAAGTAAAATTGTAATCATGTACTATATCAAGCCATGTCAAATATTGATGGGTTTATTTTAGGTAGCAATTGTGCGTAAAATTCAAGCAAATTGATACGTACAATTAAAAAATAATATCATTTATATTCCTAAAAAACTAGTCATGATGCGGCCTTCCTTATTTTCTATTTTTTCAGTTTATAATTAAAACCTCAAATATAAAATACAATAATAAAAATAAAGTTATATAGATATATACATATATTTATATATACACTAATTCTTGTTGTCCTAGTTTTGAATTGACGGTACTACTTAAAAACTTTAGTTCGAAGATTTTAGGAATGTTGCTTTTATTGGAAATAAATCCGGGAATCGATCAAATGCACACAGTTCCCCGATGCAACAAACTATATTTCATGAATTTGCACATGATACATATAGCAATATTGTAATTTAATAATCTAGAAATATTAGGAAATATTTAATTCTAAGTACTGCCAATTGAAACCTGTTCATGAGAGCTTAATTACCCGAATGCAGTACACTCACTACAAGAAATCCGGCCTTTTCCAGCGATTTTCAAATCGCTGTAATAGAAATCGCCGCGAAATGTCTATTTTAGCAGCGATTTTAAGCTCGCCGGTGAGTT
>QEOT01006603.1:0-12980 GCA_003123785.1 Pterocarya stenoptera
TGCCTCTTAACCTACTTGGTATATCCCCAAAACTATGCCATGCAAAATTTGACCCTGCCGCCCCTTGCTTAGCTAACCAAACATTCACTTGATTTCCTTCTCTAAATATATGATCCATCAAACAAGTCATAGAATCCATAATGTCTGTAATTTCTTCCCAAAAGTCTTCCAAATACCACATCTCACATCTTCTTCGCTTCCACCATGAAACTACAGTCATAGAATCAAGTTCAGTTTCAACAAAATTAATTCCTAAAGAATTGCATACCTTGAGACCATGAAGAAGGGCTAATAATTCAGCTTTATTGTTAGAAACAAAGCCCACATGTGAAGCAAACGCATGAACCAATAGGCCACGATCATCTCTAATGATACCACCAACACCAGATGAGCCTAGATTGTCAAGACTGCTACCATCTGTATTTAGTTTGAACCAACTAGTAGGTGGACGTCTCCAAGCAATTGCAACGACAAACTACAGGATCACAGTTGGGATATGTAAACATCCTGCATGTCAAAATTAGACAATCTTGAAACTTTATTAAAATCATGACATAAGATGCCAATCCAATATTTAATAGAATGCAATATAAATGAGAGTGGTTTAGTAAAGCCCTCCATGCGCACCAAACATCTTCTCTGCCAAAGTCTCCAAGTGATAAGCACAAGTAAAATCCCCATGATTAAATCCACTTAAGTAGAAGCCTTTGCCCGTTGAAACCAAGTAGACACCATCTCCTTCCAAGTTTGGCCAATGGGAATGCCAAAGATAACGCCAAAGAAATTCCATACCTTATATGGTAACTCACCTTTGAACAACACATGATTTTGATCTTTATAATGCCCGATATCACATCAACAGTCACAACGAGAAACAATCGAATTACCAATACGGCGGAGGTGATCATCAATACTTAAAGCCAGGTACCATGCCTTCCACATCACAATGGACATTTTTAGAGGAAGCACTTTGTGCAATACCCAAGAATGCCATTCAAAATTAGGTCCCCTGATACGAATATAGTCCGAAGCCGACTTAGTAGAAAAACATCCATTTTCAGATTTGGTCCAAATTAATACATCCGATCCATTCTTATAGGTGGCTAAAATTTTCAGAATATCCTCAACATTATCCTAACCGACTAACTCCACAAGTAAATCCACATCCCAAGTATTATTCAATTTACAATCTTTGACTCGAATTAAAGGATGACCCATTAATTGCATATGATCAATTAATGGGCCCCTGTCTCGCCATTTATACTCTTGTCTCAAGCCTCTGGATGGAAAGATTGAGCCTTTTGGTTCACCATTAACAAGAATAGAGAAAGAGATAGATCTTACACACCACAAAATCAACTACACCCACTTTTCATCAAAACCCAACTTTTTCATTACCTTTTCCAGAAAACTCCACGCTACCTATCATATGCCTTGCTCATGTCTAGCTTAAAGGACATGTAACCAATTTTTCCATATCTCTTTTGTCTAAGAAAATGTATCAACTCATACTCAATAAGAATCTTATCTGTTATAAGTCTTCTCGGGACAAAAGCACTTTGTGAAGAAGAGATTACATTGGGTAGAATCATTTTGAGTCTATTTGCAAGAACCTTAGACAGCAACTTATAAAGCACAAAACAAAAACTGATAGGTCTATAGTCAGCCGCTACCTCAGGTTTTTTCTTCTTAGGAATCAAAGTGATGAAGGTGTGATTGAGATCTTTATAAAACATAGCACTGTTTAAAGCATCCAACACGGCAGCAATGACATCCTTACAATCAATATCCCAATATTTTTTTAAAGAAAAGAGGCGCCATACCATCAGGCCTAGGTGCTTTTGTTGAATTCATTTCTTGCAGAGCTGTATAGACTTCTTCTTCTGTGAACCTTTGTGTTAGAGACTCATTCATTTCTATTGTTATTCTTCCATTTATACCTTCTAAGAAGTCCATATCCCCATGTTGATTTGATGCAGTAAACAACCTTTTAAAATAATCAGGTATCACATTGTCTCTAGCTTCCTCCACTCTCCAACTCTCATCCTCATCTCGGATACCTTTCAACAATTTTTCTTTTCTCCTCTAAGAAGCTTTGTGATGAAACAATCTTGTGTTTAGGTCTCCTTCCTTGAGCCACAAAGCCTTTGACCTCTACCTCCACATTATCTCTTCCCTTTCTAGCCACTTTTGTGCTTTATCTCTAGCTTCTTTGTGTTCTACAATCTTTAAACACTGGGGATCATCATCTAATAACTTCTTCAAAAGTGACCTTGAGGACTATATCTTCCGTTTAATCTGCCCAAAGCTGTTCTTATTCCATGTGGTAAGTTTTTCACTACACCTCTGGATCTTCCCCATCATTGAGCTTATCCCTTTAGATCCTGCAACCCCTTGCCATGCCTCATTTACCACTTGTGCACAATCTTCTGACTCCACCCACATTGTCTCGAATCTAAAGAGTCTGAACCTTCTATTGTGAAACTTCTCTCCACTCAAATTTAACATAATGGGAAGATGGTCTGAGTGAGCTACTACTCCATGAGTTACACTAGTAGTGGGAAAAAGGGATCTCCATCTTAAGTTTGCTAGGAATATGTCAAACTTTTCACTAATGCTATAAACACTGTCTCTTCTATTACACCAGGTGAAAGGAGATCCTGAATATCCAAAATCATGCAAAACTCCTACATCTATCTCTCAGGCTTAGGTCTCCCTCATATTTTTTTCCTATTGCTTAAAATTTCATTGAAATCACTAAGAACTAACTAGGCTTGTTCATTAGACCCCTTTAGAGTCCTTATTAGATTCCAAGTCTCATGTCTTTTTGTGGTATCAGGATGGCCATAAACTCTTTTTAACAACCAAATGGCTTCCTCATCTCTATCTTCTTTTACACAGCTGTGTAAATGAAACTTGAAAAAATTAACACCTCTAAATTGAGGCTAATCTTCCATAATAAAGCTATACCTCCACTCATTCCTTCATAATTCACTACCAAATACTTCTCAATGCTTAATTCCATCCTTCTAGCAACCAATTTTGTTTCTTGTAAAAATAAAACCTCAGGACCTTTATTCATGACTAAATCACGAAGAACACGAATTCCCAATGGGTTCCTAAGTCCACGAAAATTCCAACTCATGAGTTTCATGGCATTCGGCAGGGCTGAGCATCAACCCCTACCAATATAATTTGGTTTGAATCAACATCACCATCTTCTAATTAGATCCATTTCAGATAAAAAAAGAAGAAGCAACAATCCCTTTACTACTCTTATACTTTTTAAACCAACCTGATTCAACATTCAACACACTCCCTTCCCCAAGTCCCCTATTTCTTCCAATCTCTGTATGATAAAAAGTAGAAATCATACCTATAGCTCGAGCTTTCTTCTTCCAACTGCCATGTGGTCGGGAGTCACGACTCTTCTGATGATGGTGGTTGAAATCTTCACAAACAGACACACGACCCCTACTTTGTTGATCCTCCACTGGCCCACTTATAGCCTGCCCCTCTGAAATGAAAGTAGGCCTCAACTCACTACTAGTTGGCCCATTGTGAAAAAGCCTATCGTTGCATTGACCCACTATATTCAAACCCTCCTGATCTCCACTATCATTTCTTCCTCTTTCCTTTTCTATCCCTTTCATTACTTCTTCTTTGTTACTCTCCATAAATCTAGCCTCACATAACTCCAGGACTTTCCATACACGTTTCCACAATCAGCGTTGTTTCCTTACAGAAAGTATCTTGTCCTCTCCTCTTGATTTGTCATTACTTCCATCTTCTGTATCACCTTCCATATTTGTCTTTTGTCTCTGGTTCTGCTCAGTCTCTGCCTCCTCACTTCAACCATTGTGCTCCGCTGATAATCTTGTTGGTCACTCCTTCCATCTTTGGAACTCCTTCACTTGTAATAATCTAACCATCGTTTAATCCCTGTGTTTGCTAGAAACTAGGGGCCAAACTGGGTTGCCTCTGAAACCTGGGGATTCTTTGGCTGACATCCCAATGTATCATGAATAATTTGGCCACATTTGAAACAGAACCTAAGCAATTTTTCATATTTCACTGGAATCCAAACTTTCGAACCATTTGTCGAAATAGTCTTTCCTCTTGCAAGTGGTCTAGTAATATCGAGCAAAATTCTAACTCGAACGTGCCCCATCCTACATCATCTTCCTCCACATCCACGTCCTCCACAATTCCAATTGATTTTCCAATCCTTTCACCACATTCTCTGTTCATCCCCACTAATGGCATATTGTGTAACTGGACCCAGAAAGCTGCTCTGTCAAACTTCATACTCTGTGGTTGAGTGAAACCATTGAACATATTAATGATAAACAGGGCATTGTAAAAAAACCATGGCCTTCCCTCTTCTATCATTTGCTTATTTGCATGAGTTGCAAAATTTATAATGAACACGTTTTGTCCCACCTCCTGAAAAATTGTCGGCTTGCTCAACCTCCATAACTAGGTCATGGTAGTGTCCAAAACAGTCTTTCCTATCATATGCTCAGAGCAAACTTTACCAATCAATCACCTTTCTCCTTTATGTTGTACCTTAGCCATTGCTTCCCCCTCAAGTTCTATTGATGCATCATCTTCCTCTGTGAGTCTTAATAGACCCCACTTCTCTTCAATTTCTTCCATGACTGTAATAAAACAAACCTTACCTCCCCCACTCACGACGGAGACTAACACACTCACATAAAAACTTGTTACACTATCTCTATTCTCTTTTGAGAGAGACCAGAGAGGAGACTCTAATAAGTAGTAGTTTAGTTTTTTGTCACTGCACTTATTTCATAATTCTTAGACTTTACTCATAAATAAAAAAATAAACAACTCGAGCTGAGCCGGCTCAACTTGGCTAACCCAAGCTCATTTTTCGGTCAAGCTCGAGTTGGGATCTTAGCTCATAGTCGAGCTTAGACAAAATATTATTAAAAATCACTAGCCAAGCTCGAGCTCGACAATCTAAAAAGGGGTTTGGCTCGATTACAGCCCTAGGTGTATGCTTGGTGAGTTGTAAAGGAGAGAAGGAAAGTGAGGAAGAAGGTGAGTCGCTTCAGGCATGAAAGAAAAGAGTGATGACTGCGAGANTTGGGCAAGAGTGGAAGCATAACATAAACAACCAAAATTTCTCAAATGATTGTATGATAGAATTGAATTGTAAAGAATCTCATGTGGAGATTTGTTATTTATAACTAAAGATGGAATTATGTTTATAAGATAAGTAGTAGTGAGTATACACTCTCCCCAAAAAACTGAAGGTACATTTGAATGAAATCTTAAAGCTCTTGCTATATTTAGCAAGTGTTGATGTTTTTTTCAACTATAGAATTTTGTTGGGGTGTTTCTACACATGATACTTGATGTATGATTCCTTTTGAAGCAAAATAATTTGTCATTTTAAATTCTAAGCCATTATCACTTCTTACATATTGTATTTTTGTTCCAAACTGTGTTAATCAGATTATAGAAAGTAATGAATATATTCCTAACTTCAGATTTTGTTTTCATCAAATACACCCAAGTAATTTTGTAAGGGCCCAAGTGTTATTAGATTCTAAGCAGATACATCTACAACCATAGCATCTCTCCAATGAGCATACTTAACAGCTTGGTGATAAAAAGTGGGTTCCAAATCAGAAGAGATAGCAACAGAAAAAACTCTATGTGATGAGAAAAATTTAGAATAAGATAATACATCAGAAATGCTATATATGTTACCTAAACATAGGGAAGGATCTTTAGTAAATGTTGGAGAACTAGAAGCAACCAGATTGCAGTGATAACTTTGCAAGTAATCAGGTGCTTTATGTTGTCGAGTTGACCTTCTAAGAGGTGGAAAGTGAGTTTCATCATTTAGAGATGGCAAATTTGTGGTATCTTTAGTAACTGGATCAATAGAATGTATTTGAGATGGAGAGGATTCAGGATATGTGAAATTTTAAGTGCAATCAGAGTTGTATTTAGGAAGAACATCCTATGATTTTCTAGAGGTTTTTTCAAACTGGAATTTGAAGCAGCGGAATGAGAATGAAAAGAAAAATTAGACTCATGAAAAACTACATCTCTAGAAACAAAAAATGTATGCTTTTATAGATCAAAGAGTTTATATCCTTTTATACCAAAAGGATATCCTACAAAAATGCATTTTCTTGCTCTAGAAGACAATTTTATTTCGTTTGGGCAAGAGTGGAAGCATAACATAAACAACCAAAATTTCTCAAATGATTGTATGATAGAATTGAATTGTAAAGAATCTCATGTGGAGATTTGTTATTTATAACTAAAGATGGAATTATGTTTATAAGATAAGTAGTAGTGAGTATACACTCTCCCCAAAAAACTGAAGGTACATTTGAATGAAATCTTAAAGCTCTTGCTATATTTAGCAAGTGTTGATGTTTTTTTCAACTATAGAATTTTGTTGGGGTGTTTCTACACATGATACTTGATGTATGATTCCTTTTGAAGCAAAATAATTTGTCATTTTAAATTCTAAGCCATTATCACTTCTTACATATTGTATTTTTGTTCCAAACTGTGTTAATCAGATTATAGAAAGTAATGAATATATTCCTAACTTCAGATTTTGTTTTCATCAAATACACCCAAGTAATTTTGTAAGGGCCCAAGTGTTATTAGATTCTAAGCAGATACATCTACAACCATAGCATCTCTCCAATGAGCATACTTAACAGCTTGGTGATAAAAAGTGGGTTCCAAATCAGAAGAGATAGCAACAGAAAAAACTCTATGTGATGAGAAAAATTTAGAATAAGATAATACATCAGAAATGCTATATATGTTACCTAAACATAGGGAAGGATCTTTAGTAAATGTTGGAGAACTAGAAGCAACCAGATTGCAGTGATAACTTTGCAAGTAATCAGGTGCTTTATGTTGTCGAGTTGACCTTCTAAGAGGTGGAAAGTGAGTTTCATCATTTAGAGATGGCAAATTTGTGGTATCTTTAGTAACTGGATCAATAGAATGTATTTGAGATGGAGAGGATTCAGGATATGTGAAATTTTAAGTGCAATCAGAGTTGTATTTAGGAAGAACATCCTATGATTTTCTAGAGGTTTTTTCAAACTGGAATTTGAAGCAGCGGAATGAGAATGAAAAGAAAAATTAGACTCATGAAAAACTACATCTCTAGAAACAAAAAATGTATGCTTTTATAGATCAAAGAGTTTATATCCTTTTATACCAAAAGGATATCCTACAAAAATGCATTTTCTTGCTCTAGAAGACAATTTTATTTCGTTTGGGCAAGAGTGGAAGCATAACATAAACAACCAAAATTTCTCAAATGATTGTATGATAGAATTGAATTGTAAAGAATCTCATGTGGAGATTTGTTATTTATAACTAAAGATGGAATTATGTTTATAAGATAAGTAGTAGTGAGTATACACTCTCCCCAAAAAACTGAAGGTACATTTGAATGAAATCTTAAAGCTCTTGCTATATTTAGCAAGTGTTGATGTTTTTTTCAACTATAGAATTTTGTTGGGGTGTTTCTACACATGATACTTGATGTATGATTCCTTTTGAAGCAAAATAATTTGTCATTTTAAATTCTAAGCCATTATCACTTCTTACATATTGTATTTTTGTTCCAAACTGTGTTAATCAGATTATAGAAAGTAATGAATATATTCCTAACTTCAGATTTTGTTTTCATCAAATACACCCAAGTAATTTTGTAAGGGCCCAAGTGTTATTAGATTCTAAGCAGATACATCTACAACCATAGCATCTCTCCAATGAGCATACTTAACAGCTTGGTGATAAAAAGTGGGTTCCAAATCAGAAGAGATAGCAACAGAAAAAACTCTATGTGATGAGAAAAATTTAGAATAAGATAATACATCAGAAATGCTATATATGTTACCTAAACATAGGGAAGGATCTTTAGTAAATGTTGGAGAACTAGAAGCAACCAGATTGCAGTGATAACTTTGCAAGTAATCAGGTGCTTTATGTTGTCGAGTTGACCTTCTAAGAGGTGGAAAGTGAGTTTCATCATTTAGAGATGGCAAATTTGTGGTATCTTTAGTAACTGGATCAATAGAATGTATTTGAGATGGAGAGGATTCAGGATATGTGAAATTTTAAGTGCAATCAGAGTTGTATTTAGGAAGAACATCCTATGATTTTCTAGAGGTTTTTTCAAACTGGAATTTGAAGCAGCGGAATGAGAATGAAAAGAAAAATTAGACTCATGAAAAACTACATCTCTAGAAACAAAAAATGTATGCTTTTATAGATCAAAGAGTTTATATCCTTTTATACCAAAAGGATATCCTACAAAAATGCATTTTCTTGCTCTAGAAGACAATTTTATTTCGTTTGGGCAAGAGTGGAAGCATAACATAAACAACCAAAATTTCTCAAATGATTGTATGATAGAATTGAATTGTAAAGAATCTCATGTGGAGATTTGTTATTTATAACTAAAGATGGAATTATGTTTATAAGATAAGTAGTAGTGAGTATACACTCTCCCCAAAAAACTGAAGGTACATTTGAATGAAATCTTAAAGCTCTTGCTATATTTAGCAAGTGTTGATGTTTTTTTCAACTATAGAATTTTGTTGGGGTGTTTCTACACATGATACTTGATGTATGATTCCTTTTGAAGCAAAATAATTTGTCATTTTAAATTCTAAGCCATTATCACTTCTTACATATTGTATTTTTGTTCCAAACTGTGTTAATCAGATTATAGAAAGTAATGAATATATTCCTAACTTCAGATTTTGTTTTCATCAAATACACCCAAGTAATTTTGTAAGGGCCCAAGTGTTATTAGATTCTAAGCAGATACATCTACAACCATAGCATCTCTCCAATGAGCATACTTAACAGCTTGGTGATAAAAAGTGGGTTCCAAATCAGAAGAGATAGCAACAGAAAAAACTCTATGTGATGAGAAAAATTTAGAATAAGATAATACATCAGAAATGCTATATATGTTACCTAAACATAGGGAAGGATCTTTAGTAAATGTTGGAGAACTAGAAGCAACCAGATTGCAGTGATAACTTTGCAAGTAATCAGGTGCTTTATGTTGTCGAGTTGACCTTCTAAGAGGTGGAAAGTGAGTTTCATCATTTAGAGATGGCAAATTTGTGGTATCTTTAGTAACTGGATCAATAGAATGTATTTGAGATGGAGAGGATTCAGGATATGTGAAATTTTAAGTGCAATCAGAGTTGTATTTAGGAAGAACATCCTATGATTTTCTAGAGGTTTTTTCAAACTGGAATTTGAAGCAGCGGAATGAGAATGAAAAGAAAAATTAGACTCATGAAAAACTACATCTCTAGAAACAAAAAATGTATGCTTTTATAGATCAAAGAGTTTATATCCTTTTATACCAAAAGGATATCCTACAAAAATGCATTTTCTTGCTCTAGAAGACAATTTTATTTCGTTTGGGCAAGAGTGGAAGCATAACATAAACAACCAAAATTTCTCAAATGATTGTATGATAGAATTGAATTGTAAAGAATCTCATGTGGAGATTTTTTATTTATAACTAAAGATGGAATTATGTTTATAAGATAAGTAGTAGTGAGTATACACTCTCCCCAAAAAACTGAAGGTACATTTGAATGAAATCTTAAAGCTCTTGCTATATTTAGCGAGTGTTGATGTTTTTTTCAACTATAGAATTTTGTTGGGGTGTTTCTACACATGATACTTGATGTATGATTCCTTTTGAAGCAAAATAATTTGTCATTTTAAATTCTAAGCCATTATCACTTCTTACATATTGTATTTTTGTTCCAAACTGTGTTAATCAGATTATAGAAAGTAATGAATATATTCCTAACTTCAGATTTTATTTTCATCAAATACACCCAAGTAAACCTAGAATGATCATCAACTAAAGCAAGGAAAAACCTGTAACCATTATGAGTAGGAATAGAGAATGGACCCCATATATCACAATGGACTAGATCAAAAGGAAAACTCTCATTATATGAATGAATTTGAAATGATAGTCTTTTCTATTTTGCCAAAGGACAAACTGTACAATGGCCAACAATTTTGTCTTTATCTGAGAAGGAAATATTTGGTACATTTTTGGAAAGAAATGACAATCCAGACATAGAGGGATGGCCTAATCTGCTATGCAAAACTTTAGAACTTGTGATGCAATTCACTAAATTTGATTTGTTTTGACTCTCAACAACATTAACACCTAATTGTAGTATGTATAAGCCAGTTGATCTTTTAGCTATCCCAATCATCTTCCATGGGATAAACTCTTGAAAAATAAGAATCAAGTAAGAAAATAAAGCAACATTTCTGAGATGAAGTAAGTTTACTTACTGAGAGTAAATTATATGAAAAAGATAGTACACAAAGTACATATTTTTGGATTAAATTTTTAGATAATTGAACTATGCCAAGATGAGTAACAGGTACAGTATCACCATTTGGAAGTTTGACTGAGGTATGTAAAGATTTTGTAATAGATGTAAATGTATCAATTGAATGAGTAATGTGATTTGTAGCTCCTGTGTCTATAATCCAAGTAGTGTCAAATAATAACAGGGAAACTGAGGTACTTGAAGAAAGGCTCGAATGAAATGATATACCTGGAAGCGATTTAGAATTAGAAGTGACATTTGTGGCTTGGTGGTTTGTATTATTAGTAAGTTGTGAGTGGATTAAAGTTAACAGTTTTTGACAATATTCTTGAGAGAATGGCATTTGATTATAAGACTCAAAAGGTGTACTCAAGTCTGGCTTATGACTTGATTCGTTGCTGTAAACTTTCCATTTTTTCGAGAAATTTGTGAAATTCTGCTTGAACCCTGGAGGGTAGCCATATATAACCTGTATGATTGTTCATGCCACAGTGGGTGCAAAGTAATTTCCCTTTTTGTGGTTGCTATTTTCCAAAAATGAATCTCGTATTGTCTACCACTTTCTTGTTCATGAAAGCCACAATATCCACCATATTGTTTCTATTGATTTCTCTTTGCTTCTCTTCTTGAACTACCAATGAGAACACTTTAGTGATTTCTGGTATAGGCTCTATCATCAAGATTTGTCCTCTCACATGAGAAAAACACTCATTTAGCCCTATCAAAAACTGTATAGCATGTTGTCTATCTTGGTAATCCAAGAAAAAATTCATAGCCCCACAATTACAATTTTGTAATGCACCACAAAAAAAAGTGGGAATTTGATTATATTCAAGTAATTCATCCCATAGACACTTGAATATTGTATAATAGTCTCTTACCGACATATCTTCTTGCATTAAGGTAGACAAATCATTTTGTAATTGAAAGATTCTTGGCCCATTTCCTTGTGTAAAATGATTCTTCAAATCGTGCCACATATCTTTTGTTGTTCTTGCACAAATAATACCTCCACCAATTTCTTTAGCCACAGAACTAATGATCCAAGAAGAAACCATGTTATTACATCGTTCCCACATTTCAGACGAAGGATCTGTCAAACTCGATCGAATAATTGACCCATTTACAAAGCCAATCTTATTCTTTGCTTTCAAAGCTATGATCATGGATATTCTCCATGTATGATAATTTTTCCCAGTGAGGACACTTGACACCAGCATAGCTCCTGGTGAATCACTATTTTGTAGATGATAAGGACTTGCGAAACTCTCCATATTCAATGAGATGGAAGCCGAAGAAGCCATTGCAAAACACCAGCAGCAGACCCTCTTAAGGTATCCGTTCTGATACCATGAAACAGAGTAGAGGAGAAAAGAAGTTTGAAGAAGAGAAGGAAAGTTCTAAAATGATTGTTATCCAATCTGATCCTGTTTACAATGTAACCTCTATATTTATATGTAAAAATATGAGAGGGAAATGGGGGGAAATGTAATTGAATGTAACTAACTTTGATATTGACCAATGAAAACATTACACATATTTCATCTTACTTCTATACAATACTTACAATGTATTAAATTTGTAATACATTTAGACCAGGTCAATTCGTAGGAATCATTTTTCACTTCTTCCTTTTTCATTCTTAGTATTCATGTCCCTTTCCCATAAATTTGAATCCTGATTAACTATTACACAAAATCTTATATTTGGAAAAAAAAAAAAAAAGCTTAGTTTCCTTCTTTCAACATATCTTTCTAGAAAGATTTTCCATGTCATAGAAGCTAAAATATTTAATGACCCACATTTTCTGTCACATGGCAAACTTTAATATAGTTTATATATAATTTATGAGTAATTAATATAGTTGGTTTGTTAAATCTGTAGTACAGTACTATCTGTGTTTTATCATTACTTGCTTTTAGAGAAACATGGCAATATCTCTATCCGTGGAAGATGGGTTCAAGGTTGGACATCTTGATAGCTTTTGTCATATGCTCTCTCTTGCTGAGCCACAGTATTGAGGCTGACTTGAATTGGGATTTATCAAGCGAGGAAGAATTTTCCCAACTATCAAAGTTCTTCACAAATAGAATAAATTATATAACATATCTAACTAAGAGCTATGCAGCGACAAATGCGACTATATTAAAAAACTTTATGGCCAAAGAAGAATGGGAAGAAAACCAATTGAATAGCAATAATTGTATTATTTGAAATATATAATTCATTTTAGCACTTGTTAGACAACAAATATACAAGGGTAGTACGGTTATGGGTTCCCACAAAGGCAAGATGGGGGGACACTAGTAAGATCCAAAACCAATGTGCATGGTGTTCTCTCGCAAAGAATCTCATGATATCAATGTAATCAAAGTTAAATAAAGATCATCTCCAATTGCCTTACTGAATTAGATGGTCTATTTCTAAAGACCCATATAAATGGTTGTAACAGCTCACCAAAACACACTAAGGGCCAAGTGCAATGTTAAGATCTAGGCAATGGTGATAGGAGGTTAGGCTAAGTGAATACTTGGACTTCTAGGAAGAATTGAAATTTTGTACATATGGGGA